>JAPYYJ010000060.1:0-20737 GCA_028533885.1 Nasua narica
GGCATTTTAAATAATTTCCCCCATTCACAAAGGATGACTCCAGCAAGCGTTGACGACAGTTTTATGGCACTGACAAAATGTATCACAATCAATGATTGTAAATCATGGTTTTATTTAGAAGAATTTGATTTTCAAAGCAGCCAAAGCTTATATGCTTTCTGTCTAGAAGCAGGATTGAAGGATAATTTTGTTCTTGGTGGATCTAACAATACAAGACCTATGGCCTAAAGAGGTAGCTATATTATGACCAGTATGGAGTGTTTTTGTTTTGTTTTGTTTTGTTTTACCTTTATGGATTAATCCCTTTAGGTTCACAGTGTGATAATAATAATCAGAAGAAAAAGAAGGAGAAGAAAAAGGAGGAGGAGGAGGAGAAGAAGTTATTTCCTAAGTGACCATTATTTTTCTTCATGAACATAAGTTGCTTTTTAAGTATTTAGTAGGAGTATTTAGTTGTTTTCATAGTTCCATGGCACGTCTGTTTTCGGCATTATGAAACATTCCAACACTCACTTGCCCTGGGTGAGTCAACCTGCCAGTTTTATTGACTCTGGAGACACATCTTCATAGTATTTGGTTATATTATTATCTGTCTATTCCTTAAACTTTTTGGTTAAGAAATAGAAACTCATAAGGTAAGAGTATATAGAAGTGGATTTAAATTTCTCCATCTGTTAGATACTTGCTGTCATTCACTGTAGGCAAGCGGACTTTGAGGAGATATTTCAGAGTATCCTGAGTTCATATATAAGTAGCAGATTTTAGATGCTGTATCCTAGAGGGTATTATAAACATTAATTAATTCCCATAAGAACCCTGGGAAGTGTGGGCTGTTATGTCTACTTTGTGGATAAAGAACTTGCAATTTGGGCTCAGTGTTGCTTGAGCCAGATACTAAAGATTTTCCCATAAACAATGAGCCAAAGTCACAGGAGGTTTGGACTTAAAAAAAAAAAGTCATGTTTGACAATCACTTTCATTTGTATTTTTTTATTCAGTAAATATTAATATACTTAATAAATTTATTAATTTATTTTTTGCTGTATGGCAGGCATTAAGCCTGCCCACATTCTTCCCCATTTTGCATGAAAGTTATTCTAAGTACATTCTTCTTACTTGCGCTCACGGTTACTTGCCACCACAGATTGATCTTTATTCTTGCTTCTGTCTTTCTATTATGAATTTAAGAACAGCTGGTGTTTGATTTACCAATTTCCCACCACCTTTTCCTTTTATGTAACGTATTTCCACACCCTTTTGCATACTTCTGCAAGAGTTCTGAAGAAGAGATGTCTCTTCTCATTTTTCAAGTAATCTCATCCCTTTTTGCTTCCTGAAGTATATGATTCCCATTCTTAATGTATTCTTTGTCCAGTATTTTCTGTGCCAATCTTCTCATGCATTCTTCCTTCTAACTCTTCCATTTAAAAATCCATTGATACGCTCCCTTTCAAATGCCTATCCTATTTTGTCACGTCTTTAATAGTCAAGCCCTTTAACATGTGTTTTTACATTCATTCTGACCGTTCCCTTAGCTCATGTTCCTTTTTGCATCAGCTTGCAAAATCTTTCTGGTTTAGCATACTGCGAACTCAGATATCTCAGTGCTATAGGCTTTAAGTTTGTATCCTTCCAAAGTCCATGTGGTAGAATCCTCACCGCCACAGTGATGAGATTAGGAGGTGGAGCATTTGGGGGTGATTAGGTCATGAGGGTAGAGCTTTCATGAGTGGGATTAGTGCCTTTATGAAAGAGACCCCCACAGAGTTCCCTCACCCTCCCACCTGTGAGGGCACAAGAAGTCAACCCAGGGCAGGTTGTTCTGCTCTGGGACTTCCAGCCTCCAGAACTGTGAGGAATACAGTTCTGTTTTTATAAGCCACTCAGGCTGTGGTATTTTGTTATAGCAGCCTGAAGGGACTGAAACATTGAAAAACCAGATAGCCTAGACTTCTTTTCATATCTTACAACTTTTTAATATGTTTAATCAACCTTTGAAACATTGTCTCTTCTTAAACCATTTAAAACTTTTCTTTATTTAACATTATTGGATAATTCCCTTTCCTAAATTTCCAGTCTTTCTAAGCTTTTGACTTCTGTTGGTCTTCCTGGCACCATATTTTCCTGAGATGATAGAGAGAGAGAGAAAGATAGATAGACAGATAATTTTTTTTGTCTCTGATAGTTTCTCCTCTCATCACTAAATGCCTCCTGAGGAGAATAATCCAGCCCTGTGTTCTTACAGGCTAACCTTACACCATCTGTTCAACTACTCACTGCTTTGTAGAGTGGAGCGTAACTGTTCACTGGTTATAGCAGATAAGAAACGACACGATGTCTGCAGCTAAACCATTAAGGAAATAGAGAAATAACACTTCTTTATTTCTAATTAAATAAGCTCTATTTGCATGTTGAGTTCCCATTCAAATAGACCCATGAGGTGGGTCTGCCATTTGGTCTTGAGTGCTTGCCTAAGAAGACACATGCTGAAGAAGTTCCTCACAAAACACTCCATGCTGGGCTGTGTTGACCTGTGTGTGCTTTCAGTTTGCTTGTAATCAGCAGATGTTTTAATATCATATGTGGGGTTTATTCCCGTTTTGTAATCACAACAGGCCATGATGCTGTCTGAGGAGGTCTAAGACACATTTAAATGGATTTCCTATGAACTCCTCTCCATTTTTGAGACTTTCTTCCACGTCCCCAGACCCTCACCCAAAGCTCCAGCTGGTATCAGAGAATGGGTCATGTATTTGAAGCAATGAACTTTGATGTTTTTTTCATCTTCCTCCATTTCTCTCCTGTCTAACCAGGGGATCTGGTATGGCCTCCATGGAAGGATCAGGATACAGTTCTCAGTCACAGAGACGTCTTTCATGTATTGAAGCTTCTCCAGCAAAGGGTTTAGCTTTCTGGAGACCAAAGGCAAGTACTCCATAATTTCTATTTCCTTATTGTCACGTTTCAACCCAAGATAGAGCATCCTAACTATAGAACACTGATGGTATCGATGGCAAAGTTCATCAGGAGAAAAACAACAAATTTCTAGATACAAACCAAATAGATGAGACCTGAGAGCATTTCAGATTGTTCTGCACTTTCACATGATCACAAGGTCGATAGAACTGGAGCAGAACCCAAGCCCTATGCCCAGCTGGTCTCTCATCATCCAAGGAGAGATGACATAGAGTCCTATGATGGCCTCCCTATACTAACTCCTTCTGGTCCATTGAAGTAATTTCCAGAGATACCAGTGAGGTCAGAATAAGCCTTTTCATGCCCAGGTCAACATGCTGTGCCATTGGCAAGTAAAGGGACCTCAATACCTGTGCTTCTGCACTGATCCATAGCTGAGATATCCTCCACACCTAAGGACATGGCATGGTTGGAAGTGTTCCAATATGAGGGTGAAGGTCGCAGACTCCACCATGGTCCACTACTCTGTCAATCCAGCTGTGTCTTAGGGCAAGTTCCTTCACATTTCCACTTCTGTTTTTATTAAGGGATGTTTATTGTCCTTGAAATGTGAAGTTGTAAGAATTTACTAAGTAAAACACTTTATGCAGAGGCTGGCACACAGAAAATACTCAAAAACTGTTAATCATTTACATTATGGTGATGCTGGGTCTTAATAGCAGATTTGGCACATTTTGTGTTGAAAAGTCATTTAAGTGTCACCCATTCAGTAATTTGAATGGCACAACTAAGGCTCAATTAGAGTCCTTTTTGGTAAATTAAGTTCTGTGCCTTTTTAAAAGTTTCTTGTTGTGACAGGGATAAAATTAATATTTATTCTATTTTTTAACAGCAATGGAAGAATTAACCTTAGTTTGGTAATCGATCCAATTGCCTCTTATTTCACAACAAATGACAATATAGTGGCTTGGAAAAGGACTTTTTCTTTCAATTCTGTGGGCTATCTGGGTGAATCTTCTGTCAATCCTGCTTGGACTCACTCATGTGGTTATCACTTCCATTGGGTGAGTTTTCTCAGATCTGAGCTCAGCTGGGACCCTGCGATGGCTGGACCTCTCTTTCTCTGTGGAATCAAGGCCTTTCTTACTACATGGTTCTTGACCCTCAAGGACAGAATCGTGGGCTCCTTACATGGCAGCCGGGTTCCAAGAATGCATTTCCAGTGAGTGAACACTCATCAGGCCTCTGCTGGCATCCTGCTTGCTAATGGCCCATTGTCCCAAGAGAATCACGTGAGCTTGCTAGAATCACTACTAGGTATGCTGGTAAAGGGGACCTAGAACTAGAAGGTGTGATTCATTAGCAGATACTCCCTAGAGGTTATTGTAATCAGATATAATAATGGGGAACACAGAAACACCTGATGGGTTTCAGTAGCTTCTTGTTCTTCTCTGGTCTAGGTATTGCTCTTCCTCCTGTCTACCCATCCTGTTGGGCAACACCAGTCCCAACTCCATGATCATATACTTGGTTCTAGACCCAGAGTTTTGATCACACAGAGGCCTCAGACTCCCAGATATAGCCCTTGAGTTTTCCTTCTTGGTCCCAGTTTGGGGCATAATTGGATTCTCTGATCCAGAGGACTACAGAGTACTCCTGCTCTGATCTTACCTATGCTCCAGGTCCTGACTGTTCCATGTTTCCCAAATACCGTATAGGGTCTAATCCTTGTTAAACTTTTCCCACAGCACTTCTCAGAGTTCTGATGCCTTTAAGGACCTCTGACTGATTCAGTGATGAACTCAGTACTTATTCTGTTGGGTTCTCACACTCCTTGCATAAGCCATAAAGAAGGAGAAACAATTGGATTATAGATGTGGATGTTCAATATATAAAGGTAACTTTGTGCCATAAACTAAATAGGAAAATACCAACACAAGCTTGCTATTATAATTAGTCAACTACTTCATATTTACAATATTTTAATTCTCAGTAGAATAATACATCTTCAAGTCTCACTGTTATAATTTCTAAATATGGTGAAGTTATATGTCAAACATGCCTTTCATGTTATAATATAAAATGAGTATGGGATTTCTTTATATTTATGCAAACAAAAATGAAATTCCTACAAGTCTTTATACAGTTCTCTTCATTTTATTTTTCTTCTAATCTTAGTTTTATAATATACTACCCACTACTTCTTTAGTATGGTGATTTTCTTCTTTGTTCTGTTGAATGTTATTTACCCAACAACAGCAACCAAAGTTATCCATGATTAACAAACCATGTAGTGCTCTGAAGAAATGGGTTTAGGGGTCTTGGGTGATTCAGTGGGTTGAGCATCTGACCCTTGTTTTCAGCTCAGGTCATATTTGCAGGGTCATAAGATCGAACCCTGCATCAGGCTCCACGCTCAGCAGGGAGTCTGTTTGAGATTCTCTCCCTCTCCCTTTTTCCTCCTCTGCCACTCTGCCCCTCTCGCCCTCTGTCCCTCTGCCTACTCGCATACTTCCTATCTTTTTCTCTCTCTCTCTCTCTAAAATAAATAAATAAATCATTAAAAAAGAAAAAGAAATGGATTTGGGAAAATGTGGCAATTTGAGTTAATCTTTAATGTTAATTTCTCCTACCATACATGCCTGTATTAGCTCCTATATGAAATGATCAGGGTTATTTCTGTGCTTCACCATGTGTATATGTAATTATTTATTATATAGTTATTTTTGTTGTTAGAAAGAGAATGTGTTCTCCATCATAAAATGGTCAAATATTGTAGAAATTACTAAAGTATATGATATAAACTTTATCAGTGGAAATAATGGCTATTAGTCAGTCTTTCAGATACTATTATTTACACATACCTGTAAACAGGCGCGCACACACACACCCCCACACACACACAGAGGAATTGTACTATTTGACAAGTTGTTTTTCTCATTTAACAGCTTATGAGTTTCTTGCGTGTGTTTGTACATAATTTTGTGAAAACATTTAATAAAAAAATGTGTTTTTTTTTATTTTGGTAAGAACATTATTCATCTTGACCACCAATATGGTTGAAAGGAACCTTCTGGGTTTTGTTTTGGTTTGGTTTTTGGTTTTAGGTTTTTTCCCAATTGATACTAATTAATAGTGACAGCGCTCAACATAAAAATCTAACTCTTAAGAGACTTCCTCTCATGATTCACACTTTCTTTCCCCATAATAGAAACACTAAATTCATTTAGTGTGCCAATATGCCAATGACATATTCATAAATATATGTATTCTTATTTTGGAATGGAACTCATCTAAGAACCTATTACTACTAAAGGAGTGTAGAAGTGTATGTAAAGATATATTAAGTAATGCATTTCTGATAGTCAAAATAATTATTCAGCAATTATGAAATATGCGTGGCTGCCCAAAGCCGCAAGCACTAGCTGTAATATGGTGCTATGGGGAAAAACTACTGCATTCAGAAAACTCTACTTTGAATCTATAATAACTGGTTTATTATTTAACCTATCTAGTATCTTTTTTTTTCTTTAAGCTTTTATTCATTTATTTGACAGAGAGAGATTACAAGTAGGCAGAAAGGCAGGCAGAGAGAAAAGAGGAAGTGGGGCTTAATCCCAGGACCCTGAGATAGTGACCTGACAAGGCAGAGGCTTTAACCCAATGAGTCACCCAGGTGCCTCTAACCTCTCTATTCTCTTATTTTATTGTTAAAAAGGTGAAAATGATATAGAATTTACCTGTTACATATTATTGTATCACAATGAGACAGCACCAAACAAACAAAAATTGGCATTGAATAAGGAGTAAAATATGGACTTTGTTGCTATACTGTGTAGGTTCCAGTTCAGCCCTAATGTCTATTAGCTGGGTGACCATAGACGAAGTAGTGAGCCTTTCTGTGCCTTGGTCTTCTCATGTATGAAATGGGTCTAATTATGATGATCACAATAGTATTCATTTTAGGATTAGCATGAACATGAATTGAGTTGCTAGTTGGAAATTAGCTGATAACATTGACCAGCAAATTGAATGCAGTATTATGTAGTAAGGATTTCTTACAGGAAATAGAAGCACAAAAATGCTTTTTTGCATTTTGAGAATAAACGCGAACTAATTATTATTCCCTGTTGGTTCTTTGCAAAAATTATACAGAAAAGAAAAGAAAAAGAAAGGCAGTGTTCCATCTGATGGAAGGAAGCTATGTTCCTGGTCCTACTTTAGTAATTGAAATTTGTCTTTAGGATGGCAGAATCAAATGATAAAATATCCAGAAACATTCATTGCAAAGACCAGTACTGACATCCCTTAATACTTCTCTCTAAAAAGCTTCTGGAGCATTTGTTCCCTCTTTTATATCTAATAAGTGCTAACATAAATATGCATGTATAAATTCTTACAATTTGAATACAGTTATAAATTAAGTGGTATAAAAAGTACCTAATAATTCTCTCAAGAACCACTGGAAAATACACAGGAAAGTTTTCTGTTAATCCTTATTCCAGGAGAGGAAAGAACATGAAGCACATGAAAGTAAAATCCATTTATTTGCCATCATCATTCACTTCATAGTAAAGTTATCTAAATGAACCTTTTTTTCTAATTAAGATTTTCTTTTATGGCTGGTAAATTACTTTCAAGATTTGCCCTGTAGTTCCACTGGATGCCCCCCAACCCCCGCCCACACTCTGTCTCGACTGTAAGAGGGGAAATTTCTATATTCATAAAATGAATGTTTTCTGTCCAGAATTGCTTTTGATTAGTATGAGGCTGAATTACTGACATGGCCTTTTTTTCTGGGAAAGAACCCGAGTGTGTTTTATCAAAATGCAGTAATTGTACCGGAAATAAGATAGTGGCGGCATTCGTTAGCTTGGACTCTAATGGCAGTAAAAGCTATGGGAAAGTAGGACTTTGTGCTTCCTTAGCACGAAATAATGAGGGCCCGTGGCGTGCCAGCTTTCATGAACTTAATTTGTGTAAGGCCGATAATGCTGGGCGTGGATGGAGCGCTCTTCCTCTGAAGATCCACTTTCCATTTCTGAATGTGCTTGTCGGTGTTGCAGGTAGAATCAATGGAAATGGCCTTGGCCTTGGGTGTGAGCGGTCCATATTGAAAGAAGCTTATTTGGAGGGCAGAAACCCAGGCACTAACTCAATGACAGGCAGCTGGAAAAGGGAAGCAGAGGCAACCGCTGGCCCAGCTGGGCAGCAGCCTTGGGGATCAAGGGGGTTGGTTCAGGATCTCAGAGCACCTTCCATGGAGAGCCTGTGACCTTCGCTTCTCTTCTAAACCACTCAAGGTTATTGGCCCCGCTTACGTGGTGTGGTTACTATTACTTGAATTCTGCATTATCCATGATTTTTCCAAGTCTAGACTGGTGAAAACAAAACCACCTTTGTCTACATTATCCAGAATTGTCTATGAGAAATCCACAGACAGCCATGAATTACTTCACTTTATTCCCCATGTAGTCAGAAAATGCAATGCTAGTGCGGCACCTGGGTGGCACAGTCAGTTAAGCGCCAGGCTCTTGGTTTGGGCTTGGGTCCTGAGATCCCACCTGTGTAGGGCTCCGTGCTCAGCGGGGAGTTTGCTGGAGATTCTCTCCCTCTGCCCCTCCCCAAAATAAATAAATAAATACTTAACAAAAATTATAAGTATGCTATTTTTAAATACTGTAGAAGGCGTCGGTAGATGGGGAGAAAAATGCACAACGGCATTAGCGAAGGTGGAAAGAACAAGCAGTTGTCTGGAACTTGATTGGCTGAAGTGCCTTCCCAACTCCACCCCCAGCTCACAAGTGAGGGGGGTGCAGAGCCGCTAGCAGACAGCCCGGCAGGGAGGAAACAGCTCACGAAGGAGATTTATTGGCAGATACCATGGAAGACCACATGCCTGGTCTCAGGTGGATCCCAATCTTAGTAATTATGGTTTTGCATTCAGATTGACTTATTGCTCAGTTTATACATTTCAGTATTTGGACTTTAAATCAGGATCATAAACACGATCTTTTTCCTGAAGAATCTTAACACTTCCAAGCAGTAAAGTGATAGAAACTTAAATCATATGCCATCATGTGATTTTAGACAATTTCAGCTACCAAATGGCCCCAGTCTTTCCCAAGGCTTCCTTTTTTCATGACCACAGTCATGTCGGAGTCTGAAGTTATTCTGCACTTAATTTCGCAGAAGGCAGTGGATTTGTAAAAGTCTTCCTGGTGGCATCGGTGTCATGAAAAGGAAGGCTTCAGTGACCTATTTTCGCTTCATCAGAAGTTGCCATTTGATTATTATTTTGTAGCAGACCCTAAAAGGGAGGTGAAGTCTACTGATATGAACTATATGGTCATCCGGAATGTTTTTCTTTGGAAGGGAGAAAACGAAATAAATGGAGAAAGGGACATGCTCAGCACCTGCACACACTGATAGGTTGCTCATCTCCTCCCCTTTTAAATCTGAAACACAAAATTCAGGACTAAATCAAACCAAATTCTTGGGGCTCCTGGGTGACTCAGTTGGTTAAGCATCTCTCCTCAGCTCAGGTCATGATCCCACAAACCTGGGATCAAGCCTGACATCAGGCTCCCTGCTTAGCGGGGAGCCTGCTTCTCCCTCTACTGCTCCCTCTGATTGTACTCTCCTTCTCTGTTAAATAAATAAATAAATAAGTAAATAAACAAATAAATAAGTGAAATCTTTAAATCAGACCAAATTCTTTATATTGTCCAAAACAGTTCTTATTCTCCTGTAAATGCTGAGATCTGGGTTGGAACCACCCAGATCTTTCTTTCTTTCTTTCTTTTTTTTTTAAGATTTTGTTTATTTATTTGACACAGAGAAAGAGAAAGAAAGAGCAAAAGTAGGGGGAGCAGCAGAGGAAGAGGGAGAAGGAGGCTCCCCACTAAGTGGGGGGTGCCTGATATGGGATTTGATCCCAGGACTCCAATATCATGACCTGAGCCGAAGACAGATGCTCAACCGACTGAGCCACCCAGGCACCCCTAAACCACCCTGATCTTTGCCTGAGAGGTCCCACTATTTGAAGCCTATAAGGTGAGCAGAGCAAACTTAATAGCCCTCAAAAGCAGTGTCAAATTGGAAAACCCTAACAGCAGAATTCAGCTCCTTCTATCCAGGAGTATCAGGCCTCCAGATCATAAGCACCTGAAAATACGTTAGACAAGGGAATCTAGGCTACATTTTTAAGTGACCAGTTGTCTTTTTTGCTCTTTCCTGAGTCAAGTAACAGCTAAGTTCCGATAATACCTCAAACGTTCCAAAACACAGCCACATTATTTGTACAGCCTGGTGTCTTTTTTTATAACTTCTGATCTCAATGAGAGAAACTGTTTTCTATCTAAAATTATAATAGAAACTACCATTTATTTAGTGCTGACTTTGAATTATGGGCTTTGCATTCATTGCCTTCAATCGAGGTGTGGAGTTTTTGAGGTAGATTTTCTCCCTCTGTTATAGATGAGAATGCAGAGGCCTAAGTAACTAGGCAAGAGATAGAAAAGGATAAAGAACAGGGTGACTGGGTGGGTCCGTTGGGTGAGTGTTAGACACTTGGTTTCAGCTCAGATCCCGATCTCAGGGTCATGGGATCGAGCCCCTCAGCAGGCTCCTCACTCAGCTGAGTCGGCTTCCGCTTCTCTCTCTCCCTCCGTCCCTCCTCTGGCATGCGCTCCCTTTCTCACTCTCTCTTTCTTAAATAAATATTTAAAAAAAGGAATAAAATCTAAAAAAAAAAAAAAAACAAAGGAAAATGGTAAAGAAGGGTGTGAACTCAGCCCTTTAGAGCTTGATACCCCTAACAATGCACCATACCTCCTTTTTTAGTATTTGTCAATGACACAACATTAGGTAATGTAGCATTTCTCAAAGATCAATTGTATCTGTATTAGCTATTACTAAGAATAATCCTAGATAGCTTTAGATATGACTGTTAGAAGATGTTGCTATTTTCTTCCATCCTGTCTGCAGTTTTAAAGCTCCCTGATACATGCTCGTGAATTCCATAACGATCACCAGGTGTAACAGGAATCAAAATGTATTGTGTCCTACTATGTGCAAGGCTCATCACTAAGCTGTCTTCATGTACAAACTTGTTTAATTAATCTAAGAATCTGATTATGTAGGTCATTATTTTATGTCTACCATCATTATCTTACCAATGAGGAAACTCAAGAACAGAGAGGTTAAATCAATTGTTTAAATTTATATTAAAGGCTTCCTGGATGGCTCCAACTGTTGGCTTCGGCTCAGGTTCTCATCTCAGGATGGTGAAATGGAGCCTTCGAGGGCCTCTGCTTTTCTCTCCCTCTCCCTGTGCCCCACCCCCCACTCACATGTGCGCATGCTCTCTCTCTTTCTTTCTCATGGATAAATAAAATCTTTAAAAAAAATAAATAAAGTTATATAGCTAGGTAGTGCCCAACTTGGGATTCAAACTTGCCATTCTGGTTCAGTCTAAAATCTTAGCCACGATGCAAACCTGCCTCTTTAAACAATATCTTCCTTAGGGTGGTTAACCTGTAACTAAAGATAATTTAATAGCATGTTTTCACATACAGTTCTACGACTTGAATTCTCAAAGATAGAAATATTTATTAAAACCACTTAGTGCTAAGGTATAGTTAGAAAACTCATTCACTTACAGTTAATTTTATTTCATACTTCTCTCAGTTGGCAGTTGTGAACCATTTATTGGGTGATGGGAAGCTACCATTATTTTGCCATCCTTATTTTTGTTCATGTTTTTAAAAGTGGGTAAGTGGCCATTTTTATAGCGAGGCTCACTCAGTTTTGAAGTAAACATTACTGGGAGCAAAGCAGGAAGAAGATAGGACATTTAGAATTTTATTGTAGCAATCCTGGAGGGAGATAATCAGATACAGAGAGTTAAATTGAAGAGAAAGATGGACATAAGAGAAATTGGGAGCTTGCTGGGATGGAGAGAGTGGATCTATGGAGGGCTCAATCTTTAGTTGCATGAAGAGGTCCTTAATCCAGGTAGGGAATACAGGAGGGTGACAAGGTTTTGCATTTGGAAATAATGCAGTCTGATTGGTCCCTTTTGAGTTTTAAGTGCCATAGGTCCAGCAGGATGGTGAAATTGCCTCTTTTGACCACAGAATCTGACAGGCATAATGTCTTACTTACCTTCCAGTTCCTAAAGAATACAACCATGTGTGACAAGTAGCAAGAACTCAATAAATATTAATCTGACTGGGATTCGGGGGGAATGATCTGCAGCACAGACATTTGAAAACCCTGGTGTCAGGAGAAGGAGGCAAGAGGAAGATAAAGAGCGTTGGCCTTGACATGAGCGATGTTATGTAGAAAGATCAGCTAGCTAGAAGAAATCCTGGAGAGCCACCAACATTAAGGACCAAGTGTAAAAAGAGTTAGGAAAAGAAAAGACGCTTATTCAGGGACTCAAAGGAAGAATCTCATGTGCTATGCTGACGCGAGTAATCAGAAAATTCAAGTAAAGACTGAATGGTCCTGCAGAGCATAGAGGGCTTGCCAGTTTCTCGGGAGTGGTGATGACTTCAGACCTGAGTTGAAGAATGAATGACAGTGAAGAAATGCAAGCAAAGCACATCTTCCAGAAGACTAGTTGTGATGGAGAAAAGCCTTCACAACACCCCAAAACGTTGGCAAAAA
This sequence comes from Nasua narica, assembly GCA_028533885.1. Taxonomy (NCBI): domain Eukaryota; kingdom Metazoa; phylum Chordata; class Mammalia; order Carnivora; family Procyonidae; genus Nasua; species Nasua narica. The sequence goes on from JAPYYJ010000060.1 coordinate 12,592, forward strand.
TGTGTAGGATACGATAAAGTGAAAGACCAGGATATAAAATTGGACACATAGGATACCAGCTAGGAAACAAGCACGTGTTATATTACATTTATAAATCATTATTAGGCAATATGCTATCATGTGAACAGAGGAAGATAGCCTCTGGATGATGAGATTGTGGGTCATTGATTGCTGATTCAAAAAAATAATAATTTTTTAAATTTACTGGTATTCTGTGAGCTGGTACAGATTCCACAGTCACAAGAAAAGGAAGCATTTGACTCTGTCTCCCTTAACCACCAAATCCCAAGGACCTTTCTTGGGATTTAAATGATCCTGTTGTCACTCATTACAGCTTAATGTAAGAAAATGCAGCCCTGGGAGGGGCTGTGATTTCTGAGCAGTAGGAACCACAGACCTAGCCTGAAGCAATTTGGTATGAGACTGTACTTTTGTTCAAAGTTCTAGTAAGCTGTTGAGGTGAAGCACCTGACCCATGGTGTCAAAATGGCATCGTGGTCACAGTTCCTAATAAAAGAGCCATCTACACGTGTGCTTAAAGTAGAAAGCGTAATGTGCCATGCATCATTTATTAAAGATCGCATGTTGAAACAGGCAATATTATAGCTGTTGGTATCATCTTTCATCTCTGACTAGAAAGACAAAAGCAGAATTATTAGCCTGGAAGAGACCTTGCAAGATTATTGAGTCCTTTGCTTGATCTTTAGGAGAACCATAGAAGTATTGTATACACTAGTCAACCAGTCAACCAAGATTTATTGCATATTCACAGGTGCATAGTCTTGTATAGTATCTGGCTCTCAATACCATTAGAGCCGTCATGTTTTCCCAAGGACTTGAATCATTTTAAAGGGGAACCAACAAAAGTTCAGAAGAAATACTGTTTATTTAGTACAAAATAGGGCATCCCTGCTATTCCCCATTCATTCACTGCATGCAGTGGCAGAAATACATGATGGATAAAGCACAACCTCGTCTTCAAGGAGTTCATGACCACTAGCAACCCAATCCCTTCCCCCCTACTTCACATATACACTTGTCATCCCGGTCAGGTGGTTTCAGCCACGACTTCTGCCCAGTCTCCACGATGGAGCTCTAACACATCTGAAACTTATATGTGCCTTGGAAAGTTAGCAAGTTTTGTGGCCACTGAAATGTACGCAGGCATTACATTTGGTAACAGCTTCCTGAGTGTGATATGAGATTAGATAGGTTGTTTTCATTCCAAAGTATGCAAATGTGTCTTTGTGGGCAAGGGAAATCCAAAATGACTAATGCAGTTAATTCAAACTACGGCCTGCAACCAAAGGGACGTCCCAAGTGTTATTATTCTCAAACTTGTTCCCCTAACCGCCAGATCTCATCTCAACCTCAAAACCTCCTATGCCAAATGGTCTCAGTACCAGCACTCTCCTGGCTACGATCTAGCCAGCTGCTGTGTTTAAACTGAACTGTGTTCCAGGGTTTCTGGTCCAGAGATCGTTTGGAATGCATGTCCTTCCTCTTTAAACCAAGAGAAAACCTAAAGAATTCAGCCTGGAGAGTATGTTTCTACCTGTTGTCTATATTGTATGGCTGACAGACCATAGATGAAAGGTGCTGATCACACAGGGGGTGAGCACAAGGGAAATGTTTGAGTGGTTTAGGGAGGACTCTCACGTGAACTCCAAACTTCAGAAGATGAAGCATGACCTTGTGATATGTTCGCAGGTGACATGTTATGTACGAGTATGTATAGAATCACAGGTCAAAAATATGGTTTATATTAGCCATAGAGGTTTAATCTACTTATGAAAAAAGGGAGTAGGTGTCAGCATTTACCAGGTAGTGAGCACCTTTATGAGGGAGCCCTGGTCCTCCATGCCATCGTGTGTTAAACTTCACACTCTGCCTTGCAACCATTTGTGTTCTGGGTGGATTTAATGGATTATGGCAAGTGGGTGATGTCTCACTCTGCACCTATCAGCTTTCTAAGGTAGTTTATATGGATAGGAAGCACGCACTGGGAGACCCTGCCAAGATATCTGGTTCAGGAACGACATATCTGTCTCCCACATGCCATGGATTTTGGCTTCAGAGAGAATGAGGATGCACCACTACCTGGGAATTGCCTTCAGCCACAGAGAAGGCCTTTCCTAAGGTTACTCTCCTTCCAAGAGGGTAGCCCGCGGCCAGCGACTGACAGAGAGGTGGATTTAAGATTTAAGACTCCAGCCCCTTTGAGAAATTGTGGGACGATTCTTCAGATTTACCTAAGTCCCCAGCTTCTTGGAGGCTCCACTGCAACCATATTGCATATGAACTTTCCCCTCTGTCCATTTCTGCCTTCTTCAATTTCTTCTAGTTGGTTCTCTTACATAGACTTTCTGCATGTAACTCCCGGTAGTCTGTATCCATGGAAATAATTACGAAGCTGTAAAGTTTCCCCATCTCATGAAGAAATTCTAGCCAATTGCATTCTAATCTTTTTCTTCTTACTTTTCTAGCAGAATGCTCAGTAAGGTGATTTTAATGCATTGAGCTCCTGTGAGCGCAAATTCAAGCCATCTCTTTCTTCAAATTCAGCTATCCCTGCAATCCCTACATTGGTGCTCAGCTGCCACTGATATCATAGCCGTATTATTATTTGGCAATGGATTTTAATCAGGACCTGTTAAATATCTGTTTGTCCATCATGTTAGATCGAATAAATTGTACCTTATCATGTTGGCTTCCGGCAAAATAGAACAATTAAGCAGCCCAGTGGCAGGTTGATGTTTATCAGATTATTTTCACTGTGAGTTTAAATGACAATTATGGCATAATCCAATTTGTGTTTTTAGCAGCTTTGGGAAGCATCAAGGTGCCTGCAGTGTTTGTGAATGGGCTGCCAGTGTGGTAAAATATGTTCTGTCCAGATATCAACTTGGTACGTTCTTCCCAGAGCAAACTGAGCTATGAGGGAATGCATTTTCTCTGGAATGGGCTGTAGAGTCTTTTCTGGATAGCCCGCCTCTGCTGTCATTTACAAAAAGAGGAGTTCATGAGATGGTCACCATTTAGAGAGTGTTGCTAGGCTCGGAAAGTCTGTATCCTCTATGTTACAGAACCCGCTGCACATCCTGTTGGAAGAACCAAGATGTAGAGAAGGTAAAGGTGAAAACAAGAAACAACCTGTCCCAAGAGACCGATCCTGTAGCCCTGAAGTGCACAAAGGACTTCTCCACCTCACCTTTATCCTACTGCAGTCCCATTTGGGCAGAACCCGAAATGTGCCTTCAAACACCGTTCTTCAAAACTGATATGGATACTGTACATAAAAAGCATGCAGCAAAACCTCTGCCCCGTCTCGCTCCCCACGGGTTATAATTAAAAATGAACTAGAACGTCTGGTGTGGGTTCTTTTTATGATTCTAGTATTAACCCAGTAATTGAGCTGTTAAAAGTGGTTTCTAGATGCACTACTAATTGTCGGGGTGAGACTAGGTAAGTCGTCTACTTTGTACAAGGGCTAATTTGTCCCACTTTTAAAGTTGGGATATTACTCAAAATATAAATATCGTATCTCTTCTACCTAATACAGAACTTAGGGAAATAGATACTAGAGTAAATACCAGCTAAATTTAAGATTACTGGTTAGAAACCCAAGCTTTTATTCCTAGAACAACATGAGGTTTTCATGATAATGCCTCATTTAGCCTTATAAGCAACTAGTCTAATTTAATGTAATAGAAATATATAGTCCTGGTCTAATAAAATTCCATAGTTTGCAATGGCCAGGTAGAGAGGGATACATGACTAATGATTTAAAATAAAGTTATTGGAGTGCCAGGTTTTCTAAGGATTTTTTTTTTTCCTTTTGGCCCATTTAACACTTTACTTTTATGAAGAAGTTTAAAGAACAAAACTGTGAAGGCTCTACTAATTTCAATGACACGCCAGCTCTCCAAGAATAGACCAGGGACCTTACAGTTGTACCCAGTGTCCTAGTCAAATCTTTGTTGTAATTACTTAGGAATGGGAACTGTCTTAAAATTATACATCTGAAGTTTTTCGTCTATTTAAGGACAGTATTGATGCCTTCTAGATATAACATTCTGTGATTCAGTATTCTGCCAAACTGGAAATTTTAAGCCCGTAAAATCTGTTGCTCTCATGCTGACTATTGTTCATCTGCATTCCTCAACCTTTGAGTCAATAGACATTTCAAAGACATGTTAAAGTTCGGGGAATGCTAACTTATATTGTTCCTATTTCAATTGTTTTAAAAATTGTGAATGTAATGATCCATGTAAGCATCTTGATAAATTAAAAAATAAATAAATACACTCCGTGATTTTATTTGCTGATACCTCAAGTGCGTTTTTCAGTGTTTATGCTGAGCCAGCACTGCTCTCGGCAGTGGAAGAAATGTAGGACTTGGTAACTAATGAGACAGACGGGTAGATAGGTAGGTGGGTTGCTGTGCTGTGAATAGCTGTCCACTTAATCTTGCAGTCAACGTAAAATCCAGCCTCAGATGTTCCAACTCATCTGACATCCCCTGACCCATTTCCTTCTTCAAGGGTGAGGACAGAAGGTGGGAGCTGTCACACATCATTTCAGGTTTTCCTCCTATCTGGGCTGCCTTGGACAAATTTTGTCCCTTAGTTATGCCTTAATTTCTGTATCTATAGCAACATTATAATAACAGTATCTCTTCGATAGTGTTGATGACCATATTAAATTATTTAATGCCTTTTAAGTGCGTAAAACACTGGTGTGTACTCTATAAGGAACACGCAAACCCGGGCATTCTTCCTGACTTCTGTGATGAAATTCCCCTCAGGTCGTGAGCCCGCATTTCTTCCCAATGACACCTGATGTCTGAGGTCCCATTTTGGTCTCCAGTCACTAGCTTTGTACTGAGTTCTTCCAACCCTGACCGGGCCACTTCATGGTGTGACCCTGACCCTAGGCTGGGTGCCTTAGAGGATGTGCTCGGGCCCACTCCCTTAAATAAGGCACTAATCCATTGGTGTTCATTGTGCCAGCTACATGTGGAATCTAGCTGTCTACACCACTCTGCTTTCCAGAGAATCAAGGTATAGGTCCTTTATCTTCAGAGTTTTTCCCAAAACTTAACTGAAGTTTTCATCTTTTTATTATCCCTCCCCCAAGGTTGTCAATCTTGCCTTCTCCCCGGGGCTGGAGTGAGGGGAGAGGTCAGGGAAAAATGCCCTCTTTTCTTTGTTTTGCATCCATTACTGACCCTCTTGCTTGTTCCATAATTCCAACTCCTATTCTCAGCCGCTGATGATGTCTGTCTCACCCTCAGTGGGATCGGGATGGGAGGCGGTGGGAAGAGGATGGGGGCTGGTGGTGAGACGAGAGGGGCTTCTCATATATGTTCTTTCCAATCTCTTGTTTACAGATACACCCTATGCCCCATTTCATCATGTTTTCAGTGCTGATATTTGAAATATGTATCTTCTGAATGTCAAAGATATTTTATCTTAAGTGCCTGACTCTAGCATTTGAAATGTTTGGCTCAAATAAAAAAGAAATCTATTCTGTAACTCTTTATTCTAGGCTATATATGCATTCCTCCTAAAAGCAAAGAACAGATTGGTGTGTGGGGGCCGGGGGGGGGGGTGGAACATGGGTAACAAGAAAAATGTGGTTTAAAAAAAAAACTTTGTCATCATCTAAAATATTGCCCTACCAGATCCATTTAACTTACCTCAATTCCGATTAAAAAATTATATCTACTTCTAAGTATAGTTGCCCCCAAAATTGAAATCAGGTTCTCCAACAAATATATGCAGACGAATGTTCAGAGCACTATTCGCCATGGCCAGCAGCTGGAAACAACTCAAATGTCATCCGTAGATGAACAGATAAACAACTAATGGTCCATCCATCATATGAGGGAATATTAGTCAGCCATAAAAGGAATAAAGTCTTGGCACAGGCTACAACATGGATGAATTTTGACAACATTCTGCTAAGTGAGAGAAGCCAGAGATAGGTAGGCCATATATTATAGGATTCCATTTATAAGAAATGCCTAGACCAGGAAGAGACAGAGAAGCAGAGACAGGAAGCAGATGGGTAGTTTTCAGGAGCTGGGGTGAGAGTATACAAGGTGACTGCTCATTAGAGATGAGGTTTCCATTTGGATTGATGAGAAAAGTCTAAATCTAGAAGAGGTGATTTTGTGAAGGTATTGTGGAGTATTGTGAAGGTGCTTAATGCTGCTGAATTAATTACACATGAACTTGGTTCAAATGGTAAACTTTATGCATATTGGTAAACTATCTGTATTCTACTGCAACAAAATGCTGAACTGTCTGTATTTTATCACAATGAGAATAATAATTAAAAAAGTAAAATATACCATTTTGTCAATAATTTTAAGCAAGCCTTATATGTGTTGTATGAAAAGCGAGGATCTAACTTTTTCTTCCCTAATCTTAACTGAGAGAGGGAAAAAGTCCCCATAACTTTACAGAGAAAAGCTCCTATTTCCTTGTATATCTTGCCAGCCAGTCTATATTCACAACATGGTGATACTCTCCAGCACTCTGTCTTTTTCCTTCGAAATACTGCAACTTTCTGAAAGCCAAGAAAGATTACCTCACCTTTGGAGGGATTCCATAGTGTGGTGGATTGTATTATTTATTTCCAACTCTTTTCCTCTCCCTCTCCTCGCTACCTGATCTTATTGAAGGAATATGTTCACTTTCCCATAGATTTTGGTGTTGGCCATGCCTTTTAGCTTTAGCCAGTGGGGTGGGAGTGGATATTTGTCACACCTCAGAAGGACCTTTTAGAGACAGAGCAAGTACCTCTCCCTCCCTCTGCTCCTGGAGTGTTCTCCTTTACCTAAGGTCTCAGCGTAAAAAGATATGGGGCAATGAGCCGAGCCGAGCCTAGTAAAACCCAGCAGATCCTAACAGAACCGCACCCTCCCCAAAGTCCCTGTGGGATCCTGACCAAGAAAAACATGATTGTTTTAAGACCTTAAGATTTAAGGATTATTTGTTGCTACAGCAAAAGCTGCAGGTACGCACATACCTTGGTGTAAAGAAAAACTGAGGTGTCTACAAGGTGAAGTTCAGATGAGACCCACAAAACCAAAGTCTTGGGACAGCCTTTCTACTGTTCCAAGCTGTGGGGTTAGAGCTGTGAACAGTACTGAAAATGAAGTCAGAAGGAAAGATGTTTCTTTGTATGATAGTGCCACGAGGCAAAAATGATAAGTTAGGGACTCCTGGGTGTCTCAGTCAAGCATCTGCCTTCGGCTCAGGTCACGATCCTGGGGTCCCGGGACCATGCCCCATGTTGGGCTCCGTGCTCAGCAGAATGCCTTCTTCTCCCACTGCACTCACCCTGCTCGTGCTCTCTCTCTCTCTCAAATAAATAAATACAATCTTTGAAAAAAAAAAACAGTAAGTAAAATGATTTGTATTTGATAAGGCAATAAATGCTATGGACCAAAAAAAAAAAAAATGTAACAAGGAAGGAAGATAGAATGCATATATATTGGGAAGATGAAATTTAAAATAGGTGGTCTGAGAAAACCCTAGCTGGGAAGGTGCCACCTAAGTCAATCCATTTAGGAGGCAAGGCATGAAGGCGAATGTTGAAGTGGATGAATGGTGTGTGAAGCGGAGCAAACAGAAAGTACACATGCCCTGAGGTGGGAACATGACTGGGCTGTTAGATAAAAATGAAGGGGAGCTCTGAGTTTAGAACAGAACAAAGGATGAGAAATGTGTCAGAATCACCTGCAGGGCTTGTTAAAGAGCAGCTTTCTCAACCCCTAGAAATTCTGATTCCCTGTCTGAGGTGCAGCCTGAGAATAGGCACTTCTAGCAATTTCCCAGGGACCCGGATGCCACTCCTCCAGGGAGCACATCTTGGGAACCATGGCTCTAGGGCTCTGCAGGTCATGAGAAGGCCTTTGGTGTTTACTCTGGTTGTGATGGAGTCACTGGAAGTTTCTCAGGAGACAAGGGATGCTCTCTTACTACCAGGATGACGGTGGCTGTGTTGAGAATAAGCAGGGTGAAAACATCGGGACCACAGAGTATTGAGATACATCGTTAGAGGGGTTTTAGGGGAAAAAAAGGAAGGAAGGAGAAGGAGAAGGAGAGGAAGAAAGAAGAGGAAGAAGAAGAAG
>JAPYYJ010000606.1:0-14429 GCA_028533885.1 Nasua narica
ACCCCAATGTTCATAGCCACAATGGCCACAATAGCCAAACTGTGGAAAGACCCAAAATGTCCTTCAACAGATGAGTGGATACAGAAGATGTGGTACATCTATACAATGGAATATTATGCCTCCATCAGAAAGAATGAATATCCAACTTTTGTATCAACAGGGACAGGACTAGAAGAGATTATGCGGAGTAAAATAAGTCAAGCTGAGAGAGTCAGTTATCTTATGGTCTCACTTATGTGTGGAGTATAAAGAAAATCATGGAGGGCATCGTGAGAATGAAGGGAAGAGTGAATGGGGGGAAATCGGAGGGGGTGATGAACCAGGAGAGACTGGACTCTGAGCAACAAACTGAGGGTTTTGGATGGGAGGGGGTGGAGGGGTGGGCGAGCCTGGTGGTGGGTATTGAGAAGGGCACATATTGCATGGAGCACTGGGTGTGGTGCATGAACAATCAATCTTGTAACACTGAAAAATTTAAATAAACATATTTGGGGAGAAAAAAATAAAAATAAAAGGAATCTTTTCTTCTCTTTTCTCATCAAAAGTTCTTAACAGTGGGCTTAAAATATTCATTGAACCATATTGTAAACAGATATACTGTCATCCAGGTTTCATTTTTCCATTTATAGATCACAGGCAGACTAGATATAACATAGTTCTTTGGGGCCCTAGGATTTTCAGAAAGATAAATGAACATTGCCTCTAACATAAAGTCACCAGCAATGCCTAGCAAGAGAGTTAGCCTGTCCTTTGAACCTGTGAAGCCAGGCAGTAACATCTATCTAGCCATGAAAGTCCTAGATGTCATCTTTCATTTTTGTTTGTTTAAATTCAAGCTAGTTAACATACAGTGAAGTATTGGTTTCAGGAATAAAATTTAGTGGTTCATCATTTACATATTACACCCAGTGCTCATCCCAAGTGCCCTCCTTAATGCCCACCACCCATTTAGCACATCCTTCCACCCTTCTCTCCTCCAGCAACCCCTGCTTTGTTCTCTATAACTAAGAGTCTCTTATGGTTTGCTTCCCTCTCTGTTTTTATCTTATTTTATTTTTCCATCCCTTCACCTATGTTCATCTGTTTTGTTTCTTAAATTCCACATATGAGAAACCATATGGTATTTGTCTTTCTCCGATTGACTTATTTTGTTTAGCCTAATATACTAGTTCCATCTATGTCATTGCAAATGGTAAGATTTCATTCTTCTTGATGGCTGAGTAATATTTTATATATATATATATATATGTACACACACACATACATATACACACACACACACATATATATACACATACATACACACATCTCACATCTTCTTTATCCATTCATCCATTGATGGACATTCGGGCTCTTTCCATAATTTGGCTATTGTTGGTAGTACTGCTATAAATATTGGGATGCATGTGGCCCTTCAAATCAGCATTCATGTATACTTTGGGTAAATACCAGTAGTGCAATTGCTGGGTCATAGGGTAATTCAATTTTTAACTTTTGGAGGAAACTCCATACTATTTTCCAGAGTGGCTGCACCAGTTTGCATTCCCATCAACAGTGCAAGAGGTCTCCCCCTTTCTATGCATCCTCACCATCATCTGTTGTTTTCTGAGTTGTTAATTTTAATTATTCTGAGCTATGAGGTGGTATCTCATTATGATTTTAACTGATATTTCCCTGATGATGAGTGACGTTAAGCATCTTTTCATGTGTCTGTTCCCATTTGGACGTCTTCTTTGGAAAAGTGTCTATTCACGTCTTCTGCCCAATTCTTAACTGGATTATTTATTTTTTGGGTGTTGATTTTGTTGAGTTCCTTATAGATTCTGGATACTAGCCCTTTATCTGATGTGTCACTTGCAAATATCTTCTTTCATTCCATCAGTTGCCTTTTAGTTTTATTGATTATTTCCTTCACTGTGCAGAAGCTTTTTATCTTGATGAAGCCCCAATACTTCATTTTTTCTTTTCTTTCCCTTGCCTCCAGAGATGTGTCTAGTAAGAAGTTCCTGCAGTAAAGGGTGAAGAGTTTGTTGCCTGTTTTCTCCTCTAGGATTTTGATGGTTTCCTGTTTCACATTTAGCTCTTTCACCCAATTTGAATTTATTTTTGGTTATGGTATAAGAAAGTGGTCCAGTTTTATTCTTGTGCATGTTACTGTCCAGTTTCCCAACATCATTTGTTGAAGAGAATGTTTTCCATTGGATATTCTTTCCTGTTTTGTTTAAGATTAGTTGACTGTATAGTTGTGGGTTCATTTTTGGGTTCTCTACTCTGTTCCATTGATCTATGTGTCTGTTTTTGTGCCAGTACCATACTGTTTTGATTACTACAACTTTGTAATAAAGCTTGGAGTCTGGGATTGTGATGTCTCCCACTTTGCTTTTCTTTTTCAACATTACTTTGGCTATTTGAAGTTTTTTCTTTTTTCCAGCTCTGTGAAAAATGCTGGTGGTATTTTGATAGGGATTACATTAAGTGTGCTTTGGTTAGTATAGACATTGAACAATGTTTGTTCTTCTAATCTATGAGCATGGAATGTTTTTCCATTTTTTTGTGTGTCTTCTATTTCTTTCATAAGTGTTCTATATTTTTCAGCATACAAATCTTTTACCTCTTTTGTTAGGTTTATTCCTATATATCTTTTTTTGGGAGTGCAATTACAAATGGAACTGATACTTTGATTTCTCTTTCTGCTGCTTCATTATTAGTGTATGGAAATGCAACAGATTTCTATACATTGATTTTATATCCTGTGACTTTGCCGAATTCATGTATCAGTTCCGGCAATTTTTTGGTGGACTCTTTCAGGTTTTCTACATAGAATATCATATTGTCTGCAAAGGGTTAAAATTTGACTTCTTCCTTGCCAATTTAGATACCTTTTATTTCTTTTTGTTGTCTGATTGCTGAGGCTAGGACTTCCAGTACTATGGTGAACAATAGTGGTGAAAGTGGACATCCCTGTTGTGTTCCTGACCTTAGACGAAAAGTTTTCAGTTTTCCCCAATTAAGGATGATATTTGCTGTATGTCTTTTATATGTAGCCTTTATGATGTTGAGGTATGTTCCTTCTATCCCTTTGTTCTTGAGGGTCTTTATCAAGAAAGGATGCTGTATTTTGTCAAACACTTTTTCTGTATCTATTCAGAGGATCATGTGGTTCTTATCCTTTTTTTATTAATGTGGTGTATCACATTGATTGATTTATGGATATTGAACCACACCTGTAGCCCAGGAATAAATCTCACTTGATCATGATGAATAACCTTTTTATTGTACTGTTGGATACAATTAGCTAGTATCTTGTTGAGAATCTTTGCAACCATGTTCATCTGGAATATTGGTCTGTAATTCTCCTTTGTGGGGTCTTTGTCTGGTTTTGGGATCAAGGTAATGCTGGCCTCATAGAGTGAGTATGGAAGGTTTCCTTCAATTTCTATTTTCTGGAACAATTTGGAAAAGATAGGTATTAATTCTACTTTAAATGTTTGGTAGCATTCCCCTGGAAAGCTATGCAGCCCTGAGCTCTTGTTTGTTGGGGGATTTTTGATTACTGCTTCAATTTCCTTGCTGGTTATGGGTCTGTTCAGGCTCTCTCTTTCTTCCTGTTTCAGTTTTGGTAGTTTATATGTTTCTAGGAATTTACCAATTTCTTCCAGATTGCCTAATTTGTGGGTGCAAGATTGCTCATAATATTCTCTTATAGTTGTTTGTATTTCCTTGGTTTTGGTTGTGATCTCTCCTCTTTCATTCAGGATTTATATTTATTTGGGTCCTTTTTCTTTTCTTTTTGATAAGTCTGGCTAGGCATTTATCAATTTTGTTTATGAATTTTGTCAATTCTTTCAAAGAACTAGCTCCTAATTTCATTGATCTGTTCTGGTTTTTTTATTTATATGTCATTTATTTCTGCTCTAATCTTTATTATTTCCCTTCTTTATTGTCTTTATGCTTTATTTGATATTCTTTTTCCAGCTCCTTTAGGTGTAAGATTAGTTTGTATTTTTGAGACTTTTCTTGTTTCTTGAGAAAAGCCTCTATTGCTGTATACTTCCCTCTTATAACCACCTTGGCTGCATCCCAAAGATTTTCGACTGCTGTGTTTTCATTTTCATTTCCTTCCATGTATTCTTTTTAATTTCTTCTTTAATCTCCTGGTTAACGCATTCATTCTTTAGTAGGATGTTCTTTTACCTCCTTATATTTGTGGTCTTTCCAAACTTTTCCTTGTGGTTGACTTCAGGTTTCATAGCCTTGTGGTCTGAAAATATGTATGGTATGATCTCAATCTTTTTGTACTTTGAGGGCTGCTTTGAGACCCAGTATGTGGTCTATTCTGGTCAGTTTTCCATATGTACTCAAAAAAATGTGTATTCTGCTGCTCTAGAATAAAATACTCTGAATAGATCTGTTAAGTCCTTCTGGTCCAGTGTGTCATTCAAAGCTCCTGTTTCCTTGTTGATCTTCTGCTTTAATGATCTGTCCATTGCTGTGAGCAGGGTATTATAGTCCTCTACTATTATTACATTAATATCAATGAGTTTCTTTAAGATTGTTATTAATTGGTTTGTATATCTGCTGCTCCCAAGTTGGGGCCATAAATATTTACAATTGTTAGATCTTCTTGTTGGATAGACCCCTTTACTATGATATAGTGTCTTTCTTCAACTCTTATTACAGTTTTTGGTTTAAAATCTAGTTTGTCTGATATAAGTTGATTTTGAGGGGAGTTCCCTCTGCCTCTTGGACTTGAATGCCTCTTTCCTTCCCCAGATTAAAGAAGTTCTCAGCTATAATTTGTTCAACAGAAATGGGTCAACACCAAGACATATCATAGTGAAACTTGCAAAATACAAAGTCAAAAGAGAATTCTGAAAGCAGCTACGGACAAAAGATCCTTAACCTACAAGGGTAGACACTTATGGTTAGCAGCAGACCTGTCCATAAAAACTTACCAGGCCAAAAAGCTGTGGCATGACATATTCAACATGCTGAACAGGAAAAATATGCATCCAAGAGTACTGAAAGTGAGGGGATGAAGAACATCTATCATGTTAATGGACATCAAAAGACAGCTGGAGCAGCTATACTTATATCATTGTATGGTTATTAATTGGCATAATTTCAATATAGTTGTGTCTCAAGGAATAGGGAGTTCCAAGGAGAAGGAGAGAGGGGAATAGCTGTTTGATGAAGCAATCAGAACACACATTTACTGATTAAGTTTGCCTTCTTATATGGGCACAGTTCATGGTATCCCAAAACAATTATAATAGTAACATTAAAGATCACGGATCAAAATTACCCTAATAAATATAATAATAATGAAAATATTTGAAATATCAAGAATTACTAAATTGTGACACAGAAACATGAAGTGAGCAAATGCTATTGGAAAAATGACACCAATAATCCAGCTCAACACAGGGTTGCCATAAACCTTCAATTTGTAAAAAACAATATCTGTGAAGCATAATAAAGCAAAGGACAATAAAATGAGACATGCCTGTTTTAGAAGTCTTAGCCAGAACAATATGGCAAGAAAAGGAAATAAAAGGCATCCAAATTTGGAAAGAAAAAGTAAAACTGCTACTATTTGTGGACAACATTATTTTATATATAGAAAGCCCTAAATACACCACCAAAAAACTGTTGGAACTAATAAACAAATTCAGTAAAGTTACAAGATACAAAAACAACATATGAAAAATTGGTTTCATTTCTATACACTGACAATGAACTATCAGAAGAAGAAAGAAAATCATCTCATTTACAATTGTACCAGAAAGAAAAAAATACCTAGGAATAAATTTTACCTAGGAGGTAAAAGATCTATATACTGAAAATGATAATACATTGATGGAAGAAAACCTGAGAAGACCCAAATGAATGGAAAGAAATTTCATGCTCATAGATTGGAATAATTAACATTGTTAAAATGTCCGTTTACCCAAGGAAATCTATAGATACACTGTAATCCTATCAAAATTACAATGATTTTTCCCATAAATAGAAAAAAAATCCTAAAAGTCGATGGAAACACGAAAGACCCTGAATAACCAAAACAATAGTGAGAAAGAAGAACATAACTGAAGGCATCACACACCCTGATTTTTAAGTATATTACAAAGCTATAGTAATCAAAACAGTATGGTACTACCATAGAAATAGAGACATGGATCAATAGAACAGAACAGAGAACCCAGAAATAAACTCACATATATATGGTAAATCAATTTATGACAAAGGAGCCAAGAATATACAATGGGGAAAGGACAGCCTCTTTAATAAATGATGCTGGGAAAATTGGGCATCCACATGCAAAAGAATGAAACTAGACTACTATCTTGCACCATATACAAAAATTAACTCAAAATGGATTAAAGACTCAAATGTAAACCATAAAAGTCCTAGAAGAAAACAGGGGATAATCTCCTTGACATCAGTCTTTGCCTTGATCTTTTAGATCTAAATTTAAAAGCAAAGGCAACAAAAGCAAATATAAATAAGTGGGGCAACATCAAACCAAATATATTTTGCACAGCAAAGGAAACCATCAACAAAATGAAAAGGTAACTTCCAGAATGGGAGAAAATATTTGAAAATTATATATCTGATAAGGGATTCATATCTATAACATATAAAGAACTCATATGACTAAATAGCAAAAAAAGATGATTCTGATTTTAAAAAATGGGCTGAGGATCTGAATAGACATTTTTCCAAAGAAGACATACAGATGCCTGACAGGCACATGAAAATTTGCTCAGCATCACTAATCATTAGGAAAATACAAATGAAAGTCAAAAAGAGATATCACCTCACACCTGTTAGAATATCAAGAGCAAGAAATAACAAGTGTTGGCGAGGATGTGGAGAAAGGAAACTCCAGTTCACTTTTAATGAAAATGTAAATTGGTGCAGCCACTATGGAAAACAGCATAGAGGTTTCTCAAAAAATTTAAAATAGTACTACCATGTGTTTCAGGAACTCCACTTCTGGGTACTTACCTAAGGAAAACAAAAACACTAATTTGAAAAAATACATTCACCCCTATGCTTATTGCAGTATTATTTACAATAGCCAACATACAGAAACAACTTAAGTGTCCACCAATGAATTAATGGAAAATAAGATGTTATATTTTATAATGAGAATATATATATACAGATATATTATAGATGTATATATAGCATGTATATATACATATATAACATGTATATATAATAGAATACTACTCAGCTATAAAAAACAATGAAATCTTGCCATCTGCAACAACATGGAGAGACCCTGAGGGTATTTTGCTAAGTTAAATCAGTTAGACAGAGAAAGACAAATACCATATGATTTTACTTATATGTGGAATTTAAAAAACAAAACAAATGAATAAACAAAAACTCATAAGCACAGAGAGCAAAATGGTGGTGCCTGGGGTTGGGCAAATAAGTAAAGAGGGTCAAGAGGTACAATATTCTAGTTATAAAATCAGTAAGTCATGAGGATATAATGCATTCCAAGGTGACCACAGTTAATAATATTGTGTTGCATATTTGAAAGTTGCTAAGAGAATAAATCTTAAATGTTCTCATTATAAAAAGAAAAACTTTTGTAATTTTGTATGATGATAAATGGTAACTAGAGTTATTGTGATGATCATTCCTCAGTGTGTACAAATAAAAATGGTACAATGGAAATTATTATAAATTTAAAATCATATTAAAAATTAAAAAATATATACTGAACATAAAAAATCAAATTTAAAAATCTAAAAAATCTATAAAATCTATATCTATTTCAGGGATAGGAGGAGTTTCATAGTTGACACAGTTTTAGAGAAGTCCTGGAAAAGCAAGAGATGGAGGAATCAAAGTAATATTATAAAGCAAGAGTAAGTAAACTATGACCAGATCTGGCCTGCCACCTGTTTTTGTAAATAAAGTTTTATTGGAACACAGGCATGCTCACCCATCTACATGTTGTCTGTGACTGTTTTTAAACCACTATAACAAGGTTGAGTTGTTGCAACACAGACAATGGCCCTCAAACCTAAAAATATTTACTACCTGGCCCTTTACAGAAAAAGTTTGCTGGCTCCTGGTATAAACATACTCCAAAAAGAAGACATTGAGACTCTATATAAAGGCTAAAAATACTGAAAGAAAACCATCACAATCTATAAGTGAGAAAGAATAAAAAATCACGGAATGTTTAAACCAACAAGCACAAAAGGAAGACTGGTGAATTTTTGAGATTGTATTATTGTTTTCTTTATTGAAATGTAGTTGAAATACAATGGTAGTTTCAAGTGTACAACACAGTGAATTAACACTTCTATATATTATCATTTGTAGAATGTGCTTACCATTATAATAAATGTGGTTACAATCTGCCACAATACAATGTTATTACAATATTATTGACTATATTCCCCATGCTGTACTTTTATATTTCAGTGATGGTGTGGTTAGTATAGGCAAAATGAGTGGTAGTTGTGTTCACATGAGTATGTGTTTGCTTGCTTACTTGCTTCCTCCCATTGAAAGATATTTGTTGAGTGCTACTGTAACCTATATAACTGAGTTAGCTGGTTGCTGGGAATACCATGGAGAATAAGGCTGACATATTCCCTGCCCATATAAAGCTTATAGTGTATTGTATTTGACCTAGTACACCCTACTAGCTATGAGACTTTGAGTTTATAGAACCTCTTTTAGCCATTCTTTTCCCAACTTTATAATGAGAATACTAATGCCTCTTTTGCAAGTTTGTTGTAAGAATTAAGTAGGATTTTATATATTTTTTCCAAGTCATACAAAGAATATTTGAGTTCCAACTATGTGTTAAGCACTATTCCAAGTATTGGTGATATAGCAATTAGTAGAACAGATTTAAAAAGGAAATCTTGCCCTCATGGCAAGATTTCCTCATGGAAATTGCCTTTTAGTCTAATATATGAAAGTACCTGAAGTAAAAAGTAGGCATTTGGTAACTCTTCTTTTCATTTGCCTGAATAAATAAAAGAAAAGCAATACTTATTCTTCAGTACTTATTTTAGGAGGGAGCACAATACTGGCTAAAACTTAATTACACAAATTTCCTTTTAATGGCTAGCACTTTCAACAACATAGATTAGATATTATTATCAATCATTTAGCACCTTAATAATTGCAATCAGAATAATTGTTAGGTTGGATATCTCAAGGTGTGAAAAACAACTAGTTCCAAATTAGTTTACTTCTCATTTCCTAAATGTACCTCTTTGCCTTTTCTATGTTTTCCTTGACCTGGAAAGTTTTCCACCACTCTCTGCCATATCAAAGACTGGCCATACACTAAAGTCAAGTTGCAGAAGAAAATGTAATGTCAGAACTAAAGGGGTCTTTATAATCATTGTACTCAGAGACCCAATTTTATAGGTGGAAAAATCTTCAGGCCCAAGACAAAAAACGGACTTTGCTAAGCCCACACAGCTTGGAAGTGATAGCGGTAGGACTAAACCAGCAGCTTGTTCACCAGTCAAGGATTCTTTCCTCTGTTTCTGGGATGTCTCACATTTTCTACCTCCTCTAGGAAGCCTTCCTGCACTTGAGGGAAATGTCTTCTTCTTACACCACAAAGTACATTCATGATTCTATCTTTTACCTTATCTTTTTCCTCTGCCAACTCTTCTTTTATGAATTGATCCACTTCCAAGGGTTTCATCTCTCCTATATACAGGAGACTGCCAGATCGCTCTGCCCAGCTTTATCTTCTTCCTAAACTGCAAACTTTCATTCCAAAGTGTGCATTAGCCCTCAACCAACCTCCCTCCCTAATATTTCTGTTTCTGTCCATGGTATATTTCCCATCCCTATAAGTCAAGCTCACAAATGTAGAATCTTCTTCAATTCCCTTGTATATCCCAAACAGTCTTCAAAACCTTTCTGAGCTCCTTCTGCCATTTTTCTATTATCCATCTCATCCGTCTCCATTGCCTTCTTCCTGCTACTGCCAGAGACTCATTACCTCTTGTCTGGATGCCCTCCACTCCATTCTCTGCAATTCTGCCAAATGAATCTCCTTAAAGCACATTTCTGTATTCATTTCAATCAGCAGTAATTGTGCTCTGGGTAAACTTCATGAGTTATGAGATCTTGATTGTGCTTAGCCTGGGTCATATCATTCTCTTTATTAAAAAGAAAAAGCACCAATTGCCTCTAGAATTAAGTCCAAAAACTTTGTTCCAGCATTGAAGACCCTGTATAGATGAGTCTAAATGACTTTTTTTAATCCTTATCTTTCTGAAACCTGAAGTGTTATGTATTAAAAGAGTTTATCTCTTCATTGGATGTACCCAAAGTTCAGCAGAATGTTCTCTACTCTTTTCACACTACACAGTCTGGGTAATTTTAATTTATTATCATGATTTTATTTAGCAAGTAAGACTTCTAAATCTCATTTCATCCCACACTACTTTCCCATATATCCCATTTCTGTCTGAACTTCCCCATTTAAATGCCCCTATAGATATCTCAAAATCTCCACACATATATTTTAAGCTCATTAATCTCTACCTCCAACACCTGATTCTCCTCCTGGGTACCTCTGTATAACTAAATAGTTCACAATGAACTCAGTTTTTTAAACTACTAACTTATGTTTCTATTGATCAAGTCTTAGCAATTTTTACCTACTACCCATTTCATAAATTTCTCCTCTCTTGTTTGTTTACTATAGTAGTCTCTCAACTAGTTTATCTATCTCCAGTTTTTCCATGTTCCCTACTTCTTGAATTTATTCTCCACTCTGCAGAGTTCTCTTTTTAAATGTAAATCCGGTCATGAAACCCTTACTCACCAAAACCTTCAAGGTTCCTTATTGTGTTCAGGATAAAATCCAAACTCTTTAATTTGTTGGAACAAAGCCCTTTAGAATATAATATTTATTTATCACCACAAAAGCTCACACTGTATACTACAGCCATATCCAACTCCATGTACTTTCCCAACTATAACATCATCTTTCTTTTTTTTAAATTTTTTATTTAAATTCAATTTACGTAACACACACTGTATTATCAGAGGTGGAATTTAGTGATTCATCAGTTGCATCACCCAGTTTCCCCATTCTCTCATCCACCTCCCCTCCAGCAACCCTCAGTTTCTTCTTATCTATAGAGTCTCTTATGGTTTGCCCCCTCTCTGTTTTTATCTTATTTTATTTTTCCTGCCCTTCCCCTATGTTCATCTATTTGTTTCTTAAATTCCACATATGAGTGAAATCGTATGGTATTTGTTTTTCTCTGACTGACTTATTTCGCTTAGCATAATATCCTCTAGGTCCATCCACGTTGTTGCAAATGGCAAGATTTCATTCTTTTTGATGGCTGAATAATATTCATTTATATAGGAATATTATATATGATTATATATATGTATGTGTCTGTATATATATATACATATACATGTGCATATACATATCACATCTTCTTTATCCATTCGTGGATTTCTGGGCTCATTCCTTATTTTGGCTATTGTGAACCTTGCTGCCTTAAACATTGGGGTGCGTGTGCCCCTTCAAATAGTTATTTTTATATCCTTTGGATAAATACCTAGTAGTGCAATTTCTAGGCCACAGGGTAGTTCTATTTTAACTTTTTGAGAACCCTCCATACTGTTTTACAGAATGGCTGTACCAGTTTGCATTTCCACCAACAGTAACATCATCTTTCATATTTCTGTGTCTTTTTACATTCCACTCCTTATTCCTGGAATGACCACTGCTCCCTCTTCTTTGCTTAGCTCTTACTCAACACTCAAGAGTTGACCAAGACTTTACCACTTCTAAGACTCTTTGTTTACCTCTTTCATCCTTGACTGTATTAAATTTTCCTCCCCTAAACAATACCCTCTGATTTCTTCTATCTGGAATTGACTGTGCTATTGTAACAGCCTGTTACCCATCTGTTTCCCCCTGTAAATTTTGGTCAGTGTCCATGTTTTATTTATCCTTATATCTCCAGCATAGCCATCATTGTGCATAACAGAGTTTCAAGCTCGAAACACATTGAATATCTAATTGAATTGAATGAATGTGTGCCAGGCAAGGGCAATAAGTGTTACTGGAGTGAGGATTAAAAGCTGAGAATACCAGGGGTGTTGGGTTGTCAGACTTCCAAATACTTGAAAATTGAGGTGGTGGGTTCAATAAAGGAAATAAGTATGAGTCAAAGATGAGCCCAAAATTTCTTGCTTATAGATTAGATGAAGTTACAAGAACTAGCACTTACTGAGTGCCTACTAGGTATTCAGTATTTGACTCAGTATTTTATATATGTTATATCAGAAGGAAGGAAAATAATGAGTTTCATTTTGGACATGTGGAGTTTTAAGTGTCTTTAAGACCTCTTAATAAAATTGTCCACAGGCAATTGTAACTGTAATTCTTGGGTACAGGAAAGAAACAAGGGCTCAATAATTAGATTGGGAATTATTTGGATAGATGGTAATTGCAGCCATGGGGCAGAGGTCGGGGGAGGATCTTCCAAAAGGGATAGTATAGAAAGAAGGATATCCTGTCCCGGGACAGGATCCTGGGGAGCATATATTTAAGAGCTAAGCACAGGGAGAAGAAACTTTCCTTCCTTCCTTCCTTCCTTCCTTCCTTCCTTCCTTCCTTCCTTCCTTCAACAAATATTTACTAGGGCCATACTCAGTGCTCGGTACTTTTGTAGGAACTGAGGATACAGCAGTGAACAAAATAGTCCTTTACCTCATGGATCTGATATTCTAATGGAGATAGAGGAAGTTGACAATAATCACAAACAAGGAAACATATAATATTAGTTAGTGATAGGTGCTATGAAGAAAAACAAAGCAGTATAAGACCATATAAAATGGCTGAATATGGGTATGGTGGGGGCCTTCAGAGGGGCCTTCCCTGAACTGGCTAAAGGCCCCTCTGAGGATATTTAAAGTAAGAATTAAATGATGAGAGAGAGTTAGCCATATAAAGATCTGAGAAGAAGAGCATTTCAGACAGAAGGAAATTAAGTATAAAGGTCCTTAAATGGGAAAATACCTGATATATTCAAGGATCGGAAAGAAAGCTACTGAAACTAGACTATAGTAAGCAAAAAGAAGCTTAAAAGCAGATGAAGAGATAGTCAAGAACACAGTCACATAAGACCTTATAAGCTCTGGTAAGAAGTTCAAATTTATTCTAATTGCAGAGGGAAGGTGTTCTAAGCAGCACAATGGTATGATTTGTTTTGGACTTGGAGATAAGCATCCTGGTTGCTGTATGGGAAATAGACTATAGGGGGGCATAGAGAAAAGGAGGGAAATTTGTTAGACAACTAATTGCAATACTTCAAGCAAGAGGTGGTTATGGGTTAGGTCTTTGGTTTTATTTATTTTTTTTTAAGATTTTATTTATTTATTTGACAGAGAGAGGTCACAGGTAGGCAGAGAGGCAGGCAGAGAGAGGGGGAAGCAGGTTCCCTGCTGAGCAGAGAGCCCGATGTGCGGTTCGATCTCAGGACTCTGAGATCATGACCTGAGTGGAAGGCAGAGGCTTTAACCCACTGAGCCACCCAGGCACCCCAGGTGTTTGGTTTTAATAGTGGAGATAGTGAAAAGTACTTGGATATGGGATTTGTTTTGAAAGACTTGTTAATGGATTTGGTGTGAGTTGGGAAGAGTTATGGTATGGAGAGGGTAGGCAAGTAATAAAAAATTCCTTGGTTTGGGCCTGAATAACTGGATGGTGCCCATTACTAAGGTGAGAAAGACTGGAAGAGGAACACGTTTAATGAGTGTTGGGAAGAAGTAAGAAATATATAGCTTGTTTTTGTACATGTAAAGTTTGAGACATTCATTGGGTAGCTACATGCTAATGTTTAGTAAGAAATTATAGCTAAGGGGTGCCTGAGTGGCTCAGTTGGTTAAGCATTTGACTCTTGATTTTGACTCTGGTCATGATCTCAGGGTTGTGAGATCAAGCCCCATGTCGGGTTCTATGCTCAGAATGGAGCCTGCTTAAGATTCTCCCTCTCTCTTTCCCTCTGCCCCCCACCTCTCTCTCTCCCTCTGCTTCTCTCTCTCACACACAAAAATACAAATAAAAAAAAAAGAAATTATAGCTGAGTCTAAAGTTCAGGAAATAATTCAATATTAAATATATAAATTTTGGAGTCACCCTCTATGAATTAAAGCTTTGAGACTAGATGAAATATCTAATGGATTAAATGTAGATGACTTAGAGAGAGATCCTTGGACTGAGCTCAGGATTTAGAGATAGGACAGAAAAGGAGCAGCCAGAAAAATAAACTGAGAGGTGACCAGTGTGGCAGGAGGAAAATGAAAAGAGGGTAGTGTCCCACAACCCAAGTGAAGAAACTGATTCAAGAAAAAGGGAGTAGTCAACAGTGTCAAATGTTGATGAGACA
>JAPYYJ010000606.1:14529-25832 GCA_028533885.1 Nasua narica
CAGAGAGATTCAAATCAAAACCACACTGAGATACCACCTTATGCCAGTTAGAATGGCCACAATCAACAAGACAGTAAACAACAAATGCTGGAGAGGATGTGGAGAAAGGGGAACCCTCCTCCACTGTTGGTGGGGATGCAAGTTGGTGCAGCCACTTTGGAAAACAGTATGGAGATTCCTCAAGAAATTAAATATACAGCTACCCTCTGACCCTGCAATTGCACTACTCGGTGTTTACCCCAAAGAAGCTGATGTAGTACAAAGAAGGGCTACATGTACCCCAATGTTCATAGCCTCAATGGCCACAATAGACAAACTGTGGAAAGAACCAAAATGCCCTTCAACAGATGAGTGGATAAGGATGATGTGGTACATCTACACAATGGAATATTATGCTTCAATCAGAAAGGATGAATATCCAACTTTTGTATCAACATGGACAGGACTAGAAGAGATTATGCGGAGTGAAATAAGTCAAGCTGAGAGAATCAATTATCTTATGGTCTCACTTAAGTGTTGAGTATAAAGAAAATCATGGAGGGCATCGTGAGAAGGAAGGGAAGGGCGAATGGGGGGAAATCGGAGGGGGTGATGAACCAGGAGAGACTATGGACTCTGAGCAACAAACTGAGGGTTTTGGAGCAGAGGGAGTGGGGGGGTTGGTGAGCCTGGTGGTGGGTATCGAGAAGGGCACGTATTGCATGGAGTACTGGGTGTGTTGCATGAACAATCAATCTTGTAACAGTGAAAAATTAAAATAAACATATTTGGGGAGATAAAAAAATCTGTTCTAGTTACAAAAAATAAAAAAATAAAAATAAATAAATAAAATAAAAATGGCAAGGAATCTCAATAGACATTTTCCAAAGAAGATATACAAAAAGCCAAAAGGTATATGAAAAGGTGCTCAATGTCACTAATCATTAAAAAAATCACTAATCATTAGCTAAATACAAGTCAATACCACAATGAGAAACCACCTCATACCCTTAGACATATATTAGTAAAAACTTTAAAGATAACAAATATTTACAAAGAGAAAAGAGAATCCTTGTATACCCTGGTGGAATGTATAATGAAAACATAGAATATATATACAATGAAGTACTATGTAGTCTTAAAAAAGAAGGCAATTCATGTATTTTCAACAACATAGATGGACCTAGACAATATTATGCTAAGTGGAATAAACCAGACACAGAGGAGAAATACTATGTGATATCACTTATATGTGGAATCTAAGAGAGTTGAACTTAGAGAAACAGAGGGCTGTTTTCCCAAATGAAATGAGGAAATATGAGTCAAAGGGTACAAAATTTCAGTTATAAGTGAATAAATTCTGGAGATCCACTGTACAATATGTTTAACTCTACTTAATAATATTGTATCGCATACTTGAAATTTGTTAAGAGAGTAGATCTTTAGTGTTCTTCCTATATACAAAAAAGGTAATTATTGAGGTGACGGATATATTAGTTAGCTTAATTATAATAATTTCACAATGTATATGTATATCAACTCACATTTTATACCTTAAATTTAAATTTTATGTGTCAATTATATTTTTAAAAAGCTGGAAAAAAGAAAAAAAAAACAAAACCACTGGTCATTTCAATTGGTACAGGATTTTCATCTGATAAAATTCAAAACTCTTTCATGATTAAAAAAAGACAACTAAAGAAACTAGTACTAGAGATGAACTTCATCAGAGTTAAAGGACGTCTACAAAATTTTACAACTTGAACCATGTGTAACAGCAAAACTACAAGCTTTCCACCTAAGATCAGAAACAAAACAATGACACCTATCTCACCACTTGTATTCAACATTGTACTGAAGGATATACACAGGGTAATTGAGGAAAGAAAAATAAATAAAAAGTGTACAAAATGATTAGGATCAAGAATGTCTATCTCTTTCCAGAGATGATGAAATTTTGTACATAGAAAATTCTAAGAAATACATGCATGCACACACACATCTTATTAGAACTAATCAGCAATGTTGTAGAACTCAAGATAAATATACAGTAATGAATTATATTTTTATACATCAGTAATAAATAGCACAAAATAAAATTAATATTTATAATGTTATGAAATAAATAAACTACTTCATAACAATTTTTAGCAAAGAACTTAAAGAGTTGCACCCAGAGACAAGAAAGATCATTGATAGAAGTTAAGGAAGACCTAAATAAATGGTAGGTATTCCATACTCATAAATTGAAAGTCTTAGTGTTGTGAATATGGAAATACTCCCCAAATTCGTCTACAGATTAAATGCAATCCTTATAAAAATATTTGTTTTTTGCAGAGATTATAAGCTGTTACTTAAATAAATATGTAAATACAGACTAACTAAAGCAATCTTGAAAAAGAACTAACGTGGAGAATTTGTATATATATATATATTTTTCTCTTTAAGATTTTATTTATTTATTTATTTGACAGAGAGAGAGAGAGAGAGACAGAGAGATCACAAGTAGGCAGAGAGGCAGGCAGAGAGAGAGGGGGAAGCAGGCTCCCCGATGAGCAGAGAGCCCGATGTGGGGCTCGATCACAGGACCCTGATATCATGACCTGAGCTGAAGGCAGAGGCCTATAGCCCACTGAGTCTCCCAGGTGTCCCTTGTATATATTTTTTAAATTCTGAAACTCACAAAGCTATAGTAATCACAATATTATGGTACTAGAAATAGGATAGATAGATCAATGGAATACAATTGACAGTTCAGAATTAAATCCTGTATGGTCATTTAAGTCACTTATGGTCAAATTATTTAAGAGCAATTAAAGTTTGTTAAGGATGCCAAGACAATTCAGTAGGAGGAATAATAGTCTTTTCTACAAATGGTTCTGGGTAAAATGGATATCCACATGGAAAAAAGTGGATTAGTACCCCTACTTCATATCATAAACAAAAATTTTAAAATTATTAAAATTTTAGAAGAAAACGTAAAAGTAAAATCTCTGGTCTTAGATATAAGAAACACACACACACACACACAAACCCACACAGATAACAAAAAAAGCCAGATAAATTGGACTTCCTTAAAATTAATTTTTTTTAACTTAAAATCAGTGGAAAGGGTCGCCTGGGTGGCTCAGTGGGTTAAAGCCTCTGCCTTTGGCTCAGGTCATGACCTCAGAGTTCTGGGATCAAGCCTGCATCGGGCTCTCTGCTCAGTGGGGACCCTGCTTCCCCTTCTTTCTCTGCCTGCCTCTCTGCCTCCTTGTGATCTCTCTCTATCTCTCTGTCAAATAAATAAATAAAATCTTAAATAATCAGTGGAAGAAATAAGATATTGGAAAGTCATGTTATGTGTGGTGAAGAAAAATTGCCCACAATTCTTTGCAAATAGACATGACAGATTAATGACAGAGTAAAAAAAAATAACATGAAAGAGTAATCTCTGGTCACTTTCTTAACTTTCTTTCTTTACATACACTACTTATTTTACATTAATTAACCATTTTCCCCACTCTTCCATTGCAACTTTCCTTTTCTATGTCATCATCTATATTGTTAAACTTGGCATTCCTTTTTACCTCTTATCTTGCTTGATTTCATAGCAACATTCAACCACTTTGACATTCCCTGCCTACTTATTAAAACATTTTTACTCTGTAATTTCATA
Source organism: Nasua narica (assembly GCA_028533885.1). Lineage (NCBI taxonomy): Eukaryota > Metazoa > Chordata > Mammalia > Carnivora > Procyonidae > Nasua > Nasua narica. The sequence continues at coordinate 18,170 of JAPYYJ010000606.1, forward strand.
ATGCCACACTCCTTAGTTTTTAACTGTATCTACTTCTAAGTTCTTTTATAGACTCACTTCCTTGCATATCTCTCTAAATATTTAAGGGCAAACAGTTCTAGAGTCTCACTTCACAGCTAGTGGGCACAGTTCCTTTTTTTAAATCCTCAGGACATACCTATGTCCAGTTTCTTATACTACCTAAAACATTAAACTTGACTTGGTCTGTGGAATAGGCTGCCAGAACCCATCTCCAGCAAGAAGATCCTTCTTAAATGAAGCTAAACCTTATAGTTTAGCTTATAGGTAAAATCTGAAGCTAAATCTGAAGTTAAACCTTATAGATAAAATCTGCTGAGGTCTTTGATCTTGAAATTAATAAACTCATTCAAATCTTGACATGTCATATCACATACACTGAGTAAGGATATTAAAAACAAAATAAGAGGAATCAATGGTAGCAGCAGAGTAGGACGACCCAAGTCTCCTTTTGCCCCATGAGCACAACTAGATAACTATCAAATCATCCTAAATACCCCCATAATTTATCTGAAGACTGGCAAAATAAATTACAGAGCTAAAGAGAGGAAAGAGGTCACAGTGAAGAAGGTAGAAAGTATGGAGACATAGTCTAAGAGAGGAACAGATCATGGGTGCTGTGGAGCGGAGAGAGCCATGGTCACAGAAAAGGGCAAGAGAGAAAGCAGCATACAGGGGAACCCACAAGAATGCTTCCCCAAAGTCATTGTCTTAGAAAAGGAGAGGGGCTGAATTTCATGAGTTTAAAGGTTAGTGGGCTTATCTGGAATAGAACCCTGAGGATAATGCTCTGCTTCTTGGTGGAACACAAATAACCCAGGGCCAGACACAGACAATGTGGAAAGAATTGATCTGAAGAATGCCTCTGGCATACAGTGAGATTATTTGCTAGTCTTGGAGAGCTTCCCTGGGAAGCAATACTCACAGACATGTCTTTTTGGCAACAGGGGAACTATCCAATGTCATTTCCTTCTCTGGCCCCTCATCATAAACACAGAGTCACCTGTAAGGGTTAGCTCATTACCCACACTAGTTTATACCAAGTCCCACACTCTTACAGTCTGGAAAGACTGCCTTTCTTGTTCAAGCTTGCCTCCATTCCAGAGTGGTGAGTCTTTCCCCCAGAAGACCAGTGCAGGCCCCTGTCCACACCATGTCCCTAAAGCCTGGAGTTTTAAAGGTCATCAGACTTGCCTGGGATAGAGCCAGGAGGGCTCCTGGAAAGAAGGCAGGCAAACCATCCAGGGACAGACAACATGGAAACAATGATCTGAAAAACATCTAGGGTACAGAGTGGGGAGATTATTTCCTATACTAGTGACTCCATCAATTATAATAACATATTTATTAAAGGGGTTCCAGGAGAAGGAGAGAGAGAGAAAGGGGGCATAAAATTTATGTCAAGAAATAATAGCAGAAAACTTCCTTAATCTGGGGAAGGGAATAGCCAGACCCAGGAGACAGAGAATGCCCATCAAAATTAACAAATGCAGGGCAACACCAAGACATACTGAAATTAAATTTGCAACGTATAGTAATAAAGGGAAAATTTTAAAAGTAACAAGACAAAAGAAGTCCTTAACTTATAAGAGAAAACCCATAAGACTAGCTGGAGATTCCTCAATAGAAATTTTGCAAGCCTGAAAAGAATAATATAATATATTCCAAGTGCTGAAAGGGGAAAAAAAATCTGCAGCCAAGAATACTCATTCTATCCAGCAAGGCTATCATTCAGAATAGAAGAAGAGATAAAGAGTTTCCCAGAAAAACAAAAACTAAAGGAATTTGTGACCACTAAATCAGCCCTGCAAGAAATATTAAAGGGAACTCTCAGTGCAAAGCAGAGACCAAAAGTGACAAAGACAAGAAAGGATCAGAGAATATTTCCAGAAACATTGACAGAATAAGTAATAAAGTGGCAATAATATCCATTAATAATTACTTTGAATATAAATGGGCTAAAAGCTCCAATCAAAAGACATAGGGTGTCAGAATAGATATTTTTTAAATGACCTATTTGTATGCTTTCTACAGGAGACTCATTTTAGATCTGAAGACACCTGTAGATTGAAAGGGAGGGGTTGGAGAAACAAATATCACACAAACAGATTCAAAAGAAAGTTGGAGTAGCAATACTTATATCATACAAACTAGATTTTTTTATTCTTGTATTGTTTTTATCCCTTTTTGGTGTCAGGGTAGTACTAGCTAATGGAATGATTTTGAATGTGTTCCCTCTATTCCATTATTTATAAGATTTTGATAAAGATCATTATTTTTATCATTTTCATTTTATTTTATCATTATCATTATCATTATTTTGTTTTTTAATGTTTGTTAGAGTTCACCAATAAAATCAGGTGGTCTTGGGCTTTTCCATTTGGGGACGTTTTTTATTTCAAATTCAACTTTCATTCTTGTTATTGGTCTAAGATTTCCTATTTCTTGGATTGAAGATTCATGATTCAGTTATGATAATTTGTGGGGTTTTTTAGGAATTATTTGTTTTTTTTCCTAAGTTTTCTGATTTGTAAGTACATAATATTTTATAGTGAACTCTTATCACACTATGTACTTCTGTGGTTATCTGTTGTATTTTTTTCTCTTTCATTTCTCATTTTGGTTTTTGAACTTTCACTTTTTCCTTATTTAATGTAGTTAAAGGATTTCCAGGTTTATTTATTTATTTATAGAACTACTGGTTATTATTTTCAATGTTATCTTATTATTTGATCTCTATTTTATTTATTTTTTATTTTTCTTTACTACTTTCTCTCTCAACTTACTTTCACCTAAGTTTCTTCTTTTTCTAGTTCCTTGTGGTGTGATGTTTATTTGAATTATTTTCCTTAAATTATAGCTTAAATTTACTCTAACATGTGCTTTTTTTTTGCATCCTGAGGTTTTGAAAGATTGTGTTTTCTTTTTATTTTGTTTTGAGACATATTTTGGTTTGCTGTATTTCTTATTTGGTCCATTGCTTATGCAGTAGTGTGTGTTTTAAATTTACAAATTAGATTTTCCAGCTTTTTTTGTTTATTGTTGTTTTTTAGTTTTGTATTATTGTGTTTGGAAAATATACTTGGTATGATTTCAGTCTTCTTAAATTTGTAATTTTGTTATGTGTCATATTACATGAGTTGACCAGGCGATTCTTCTGTATGTACTTGAAGAAAATGTGTGTTCTATTTTTCTTGGATGGAATATTTTATTTAAATCTTTTAGAACCATGTATTCTGAAGTATGCTTCAAGTAAAACATGTTCTTGTTGAAAAAAAAATAACTTTTACTGAGGGTACTTGTTTAAAATAAAGCATATCAGAGGGTGGTGGCGAGGTGGGGAGGGATGAATGAAATAGGTGAAGGGGATTAAGAGCACATTTACCCTGATGAGCACTGAGTAATGATGTATAGAATTATTGAATCACTATATCATACACCTGAAACTAATATAACACCTTATGTTAACTATACTGTAATTAAAATTAAAAACTTAATAACAATAAAAATAAGACAAAGTATTTACCCATATTTAGGTTTACAAAGAAAATATTTTCAATATATTTTAACATCAACATATATTATGGTTATTATCTACTAGAAATTAGCAAACTAGATCAATTATACCTGTCTTTATAACTGATGACATGTGTATCGAGTGTGTAGAAATATGGTAAAATATATGCTGATTCGTATTTTTGTGTCCAAAGCAATTTGTTTCTAAGTTATGAATGTTCTGAAAGCCTCAATAAAGAATTTTTTAAAAATAAAACAATATGAACAAATGGTCTCTTGTACACTCAGAATATGTAAAAGGGAGCGCCTGGGTGGCTCAGTTGGTTGAGTGACTCCCTTTGGCTCAGGTCATGATCCCGGTGTCCCGGGATCGAGTCCCATATCGGGCTCCTGGCTCTGCAGGAAGTCTGCTTCTCCCTCTCACCTTCTCCCCTCTCATTCTCAGTCTCTCTCTCTCTCTAGTAAATAAATAAAAAAATCTTTAAAAAAAAAGAATATGTAAAAGGGAAGTAGTTATTACTTTTATGATTTCACTTAATGTTATATAATACTGCCATTGTTTAAACTACACATTGCAAATCGATGTTCTGGATGTCTATTGCTGCCAAATATTCTCATCTTGAAATTTTTACATGCATTAATTAGATTTCTCACTCAACTCAGACATTATATGTAAATTCAGATTATGGTTTCTTTCCAATAAACACATAAAATGGATAATGTTATTAAATTGATTATTTTCAATGACCAATATTCTTAATTAAGACTGATTGGTCATTTTCTCTCAAATGGTTATACTTTGATGTTATACATGAAGATATTTTTATACAGGTTCTATTTATTTTATGAATCTTGGCAAAGAAAATAATTCTGTTTTTGGCAATTTATACTCAATATGCAACATGTTCAATATGCTTAATGAATAATATCAAAATATTCCTGGATCTATTTGAAATATCACTTTATGTGAGGATAAAATAAGCTTTATAAATCCTACAGAATGTTAAAAAGTAAGCGCAAGGTTACATTACTTCTTAATGTAGAAACAATCACTTAATTAAATATACATTATGTTTTATATTGTAAAATTTTCTTTAAAACTCTTTTTCACTTAATAGCATACTCAGTTTTATGATAATATTTGTGCCTGGTAGATAAAATTTAATCTGTGTAGCTCCTTAGTTTTATTTGAAATAATAGCAACTCAACTCAAATCCAATACATTTGATTAGCACTGCATTTGATTAAATGAGTTTGAATTTAAAATTAGTGTACTCAATGATTTAATTGGCCAATATTTACTATTGCAATATGGTTCTGATATTTACAACCAATTATCTTAATAAATTGTATAAGTAGGTATAAGGATATCTTTGGATTTGTCCAATATTTAAATTGTCTAATACTGTAAGTGAACACAGAGAAGTTATATAACTTGCCCAGGTTATAAAGCTGATTATTAACTGAAGTGTGATAAAAAAAAGTCTAAGATCTTTGCCATCCTTTAAGTTCTTCTTTAGTTATACTGTCCTTCTATGTGTCTACTTACAACTAATTTGTTAGATTAAAAGTGTTCTCCAAAAAAGTCTGCATCATGCACTCTCACAAAAGTACTGTTTAATTATTTTCCTGGTATTACCATTTTTGATATGTTGCATCTTTTGGCTTTATGGGTAATCAAATCAAGTCTGAGAAGGTCTACAGTACAGACTTAGAAAATTTATTCGTTCATGAAGCACATGTAGCATTTAACTAGGTTAAATATATACTTTATCAAATTTAAAGTAGTACATTTTAAGCAATGAACATTCAATATACAATTTATTCCACTATAAATGTTACAATCTCTTCATGTGTAAGCTATCTCCCATTACTTAACAACTAGAGTGTTACCAGGTTGGTAAATTATAGTTTTGAATGCAAATTTGAAGTTTGTCCTAGGAAGTCTCCTTAGAAAATTGCCTTATTAAACGCGTTAAACAATCTTAATACTTTCAACAATACAATAGGTATTGAAAAAAGAACTCTATCTTTCTCCAATTCATCATCAATAAATCAGACAAATAATATGTTTATTATTCAATATATTAACTAGTTAAAAGTTCTAAGATTTTAATACAAAGCTAGGGTAATTAATCTCAAGGTGACTCTGTTTAACAGATAAAGAAAAAAAAAAACTGCCTAATCTTGAAAACAATGGGAAACTCCATGGAGATAATGATGGGAGATAATGATAACATTATCATTACAGTGACCTGCCTTTTTGATGAAGTTGCTGGTCATGTTTCCATCCTCACTTTCTATCACATTCCTGCTTTTTCACCCGTCTCCAGTCACAAGCTTCCATTTTAGCTTCTGAGAAGCATCAAATTTGTCCTATTTTAGAAAATTTGATTTTCTTTTTCTTTTCCTTTTCTTTCTGCTTATCCTTTGGATGTGAGTTTAAATGTCATTTCCAATGAAAGTCTTTGACTAACCTAAATTAAACTTTCTTGTTATAATATTTGTTTCAGCACACACATTTCTTTATTAGTGAAATTTGTGGACATATATAATTTATTTATATAATTGTTATTTAATATTAGTTTTTCCCATAGACTACAAGTACTGTGATGGCAGGAAGTGGATTCATTTCTTTATCACTCATATGCAGGTTAGTTATTTTTTTTTAAGATTTTATTTATTTATTTGACAGAGAGAGATCATAAGTAGGCAGAGAGGCAGGCAGAGAGAGAGGGGGAAGCAGGCTTCCTGCAGAGCAGAAAGCCTGATGCAGAGCCCAATCCCAGGACCCCAAGGTCATGACCTGAGCCAAAGTCAGAGGCCTCAAACCACTGAGCCACTCAGATGCCCCATATGCAGGTTTTACATGTAGTAGCTTGCGTCTAATTTTTCTATGTTAGGAGATGAACTATGGCTATACCCAATAATAGACTCCATGTTTATTTTTGTTATTTTTTCCTTAACATTTAAACATTTTTCAGTTTTACAATTTGACTTTAGTTACCTATTTATTAAAACCATGTCTTGTCTCTGACTATATGCCACGAATCATATCAAATTTTATACTCTGAAATAAGCCACTTCACACAGTATAAATTAATTACATAATTCTCATTTGTATCTCATTTCCTATACTTAAAGTAATTATACATTATATTTTAAATGGAAAGTAATGTTTGAATACTTGATGTATAGACACTTTATATTATGGTAAGATATTAAGATGGGCTCTCTGCTCAACAGGGAGCCTGCTTCTCCTTTTTCCTCTCCCTCTGGCTGCTACTCCCCCTGCTCATGTGCTCTATTTCTGTCAAATAAATAAATAAAATCTTTAAAAATTTTTGTAAAATTTGGGAGGGTGGGCAAGATGGCAGAGAAGTATGAGATCCTGTTGCAACCTGTCCCGAAAAGTGAGCTGGATATATACCAGAACACACTGAACACCCACGAAATCAGCCTCAGCAAGATTCTTCACTTCTGGATCTGTGTGGGAGCAGAAGACAGCAGTGGAGAGAGGCTTAATACAACAATAAACCCAGGAAGACCTGAAAAAACCTTCCTCGCCCGTAAGGAGTTATAACCACCCTCCCATCTTATCCTTCTGTCAGTGTTTCTATGCATTTGCTTTTGTTCTGGTATTATAAAAATCTTATTCCTGGTGTTCAATCTGACTAGGTTCTTTTACTTCTTGTCATTTACTTTTGTTGGTATAAGTTTGTTCGTGTTGGTTTACATACCTTATAAATCTTATTTTTGGGGCTAATTCCAGCTGGGATTTCTTCTTTTTCTCTTTCTACCTTTTTTTATCCTTATACTTTCTTTTTCATGGTGAATCCCAATTGCTCCTAAACCTTCCAGAGTGCACCCTGCCTGGATCGTGGGCGATATATCCAACTATATATCCTCTCATTCACTTCTTTTTTTTTTCCCAAATTTATTTTAATTTTTCAGTGTTACAAGATTGATTGTTCATGCACCACACCCAGTGCTCCATGCAGTACGTGCCCCTCTCGATACCCACCACCAGGCTAACCTCCCCCACCCCCTCCCCTCCAAAACCCTCAGTTTGTTGCTCAGAGTCCACAGTCTCTCCTGGTTCAACACCCCCTCCGATTTCCCCCCATTC
>JAPYYJ010000607.1:0-18999 GCA_028533885.1 Nasua narica
CTCCTTGCCTCCATTGCCTGGGGCCGAATGGCAATCATGGGACTAGATGGGCAGACTGTGTAGAATAGTCCCTCTCTTAGGGTGAGTGCAGACTTGGTTCTCATCGTCCCAAAGGCCCGTCTTGCATCCAAGCCCAGCTCTCTTCAACCCATTCAATCTCCAGAATGGGCTTAAATGCCCTTTCCTGGTCCTAACAAGAAAGCAGCCCTTCTTTCAAAGGCAAATCGAGAGCCAATTCTCTCCTTTGTAGTCGCCGCGTTTTCCGCTTCAGAAAAAGAGCCTGTCCTTTTTTTTTTTTTTTTTCCTCCCCTGCATGCTTTTTTTTTTCTTTTCTCCACGCTCTCCTTCCCTGCTCCCAAGTGTTTAGGCACGAATGTTGGCTCTGCCCCTCATTAGCCGTGTGCCCCAGGGCCAATGACCCAACATCTCCTTGCCTCCATTTCCTGGGGCAGAATGGAAATCCTGGGCATAGGTGGGAAGACTGTCTAGAAGAGAGTCCCTAGCATTTGGTGAGTGTACAGACTCGGTTCCTGGTGGGTAGCTGCCTTTTTGGTGGTTGCTGTCCTTTTCCAGAGGGTGTCCTGAGGCATGTCTCCCATGGCCATTCTTCCCCTGGAAGCTTGCATGTCCGTGTGGGTGGCGGAGACGTGAAGCGGTCGTGACCCCTGTGGTTCTCAGTTCTCTGCCGGGATCCCACAGTGAACTGCTGTTCCCTTAGGGAACCAATGCTATGGACTGGAAACTTCTCCATGTCTCTAGAGCTCCCTTCACCTCTCCCGTGAGCCTGCTGTTGCCTGATCCAGGCGCTCGGTGGTCTCCTTCGGGTTCGGGGGGTTCTGGTTGGAGTGTTGTTTTCCTTTGGAGAATAGAACTTGACGTTTCTCGACATAGGAAACCCAAAGGGACGTTTTTCTCTGTTCCCAAGAGACCCACCTCGAGAAAGCACCCAAGCATCCACTCCGGAGATCTGCATTGGGTCTTTTTCTTCCTCAAGTCCATCCAATCCAGAAGGATTCATCGGCCTTCCCCTAGGAGCCCAGACCAAGCTGTCCACAAGGTTTCTGTCCCCAACAGCCAATTCCCCCAACCCAAGGCTTTGGGTTTCTGGTCTGAGGACCGGGGATGTGTCCTCTTTCTTTCCGTGGACCAATTAGGAAGCCTTAAGAGAAGGTTTTAACATTCACCTATCACCTGTAAAGGTCCTGCTTCCTTCCCTAAAATAGTCGTGAGTTTTGATTTCTTTGCTTCAAATCTCCCACTTTTATTCATTGTAGGTAGTGATCCAGTGACTAGAAAGAAGTCAGGCTCTGAATCTTTGGTGGCTAACATCTGTTCAGCTTCTAAATGTCAGTGGTTTGAACCCATACCATTTAGATTCTTCCTCTCGGTACAGCCTCTGGCTGGGTCTTCAGTTTGTTTTTCTCCATGCAATTATTTATGGACTGGGATCCTTTCAGTGTGTGGCCTCACCATCTTCCAGAACCTTAAGGTCCTCCCTGGGTCCTCTGCATAGGATTCGCCGTGGAAGTTCGTGCAGGAGGTTTTCAAGGGGTGTCTTTGTGTTAGCATGCGTGGTTCTGCTCAGATGCCGTGGAAGAGATCCTCGTAAGTTTCAATTTCCTCCTTATGCCTTTTCTTCCTTACTTGGTCAGGGTTTTCTGGCATGGCTCCCTTAGGGAGGAGACTCTGTCAGCTGTCTTGGGCCTTTGTGGTTTAACCTGTCTTCCTATTGTTTTGTTTGGAGTGCTGCCAGTATAGACTCCTGACTTTACTTAGTTGTGACTTTCTCTTTGCTAGATTCCAGATAGTCTGTGAGAAACTAACTGCTTCTAACAACGTTAAGCCCTCTCCATACTTTCCTGGAATGAGATTGCACATGGAAAGAGATAACCTTAATCAATAGGTTAAGGAAAAATTCTGTAGAAATTGTAGGTATAAATTTTTTGTATGCATAAATATTTTATATTCACATATATTTCCTCTTTCCACTGAAAGGCCTAGGAACTATGATAAACTCATTTGCACCATTGGCACCCATATTGTGGTTTCTAAATACCAGTCCCCACTAAAGGACTTAGAGAAAATGATTATTTCCATGTCTTGAAAGGAATGGTGAATGTCAAGCCTATAATATCTTGACATGCCAGAAAGCAAGGAAGCCATCAACGATACGAGGGTCATATCAGAAGATCTCAGGAGCCATGAGCTCATAACTACACTAAAACAAAAAACCTCTCAAGTATCTAGACCTAATCATTAATTTGTAGGAAATACAGGGACAGACACTATAGAACTGTAATCAGTAGGTTGTAGTAATGTGATACTGTAACAGATAAGAGATATATATTTATTCATTCAGATGATAAAAATATATTTCTCATATATATTTGGTCTTTGTCAAAGATTCCTGGTTCACAGCTCCCAAAACCCTTGGAATTTCCTGAGCAGGAGCAATGGGAGCACCTTTGTTATAATGTCTAGTCTCTTGTCCTCAGTCCCTGAGAAACACTTCAGAGCCATAAAGGTGAAATGGGGTCTTATTATTCATTACAAGCCCCTTTCAACACACCAGGTTTTATGTTAGTGAGGTGACTTTTGGAAAGCAAATAAGAATGGAGGCTGTTTCCCAGGGGGAGAAACCTTAAATAGACTGTTGGAATTTTCAGTCCTACCACCTCCATCCCCATCCCCAGTTTCCAGGGCAGGGGAAGGAACTGGAGATTGAAACAACCACTAATGGTCAATAATTTAGTCAATTGTGCCTATGTAGTGAATCTTCCAAAAAACCCAAAAAGGTTGGGGTTCAGAGAACCTCTGGGTTGGTGAACAGGGAATATGGGGGAGAGTGGAAAGGGCATGGAAACTCTGCACCCTTACCCATACGTTGCCCTGTGCATCTCTTCCATCTGGCTGTTCTTGAATTACACCCTTTTATAATAAACCAGTGGTATAGTAAGTAAAATGTTTCTCTGCGTTCTGGAAGCTGCTCTAGCAAATTAGGAGGAAATTAAGGAGTCAGGGGCGGGGAACAGGAGAGAAATGGGAGAGAGGAAAGGGAACTGCAGAGTAAAATACACTAATCATAATGTATAGTCTTATTTGGATTTGGCTCAAACAAATTGAAATAATTACAGCATTTTTAAGATATTTGGAGATATATAAAATGCTGTATAATTGACGATTAGTATGAATTTTAGGTATGATAATGGTAATTTCTTTATATTTTACAAAAGTACTAATAATTTTTAGAGGTAAATACAGAAATATTTAAGGATGATATGCTAGAAATATCTGAGATTTGTTTCAGAATAATTCAGGAGAGGGAGAAATAATCCTTGGAATTATAAATGAACAAGATTGGTCATGAATAGCTCATTGTTGAATCTGGGACATGAATACCTAAGGATTCATTTTATTATCTTCTCTACTTTTCTGTAGATTTAAATTTTTCCATAAAATGAAAGAAATTCTCCATATCTTTTTTTTAAATTTAATTTTATTTTTTCAGTGTTCCAAGATTCATTGTTCATGCACCATACCCAGTGCTCCATACAATACATGCCCTCCTCCATAGCCACCATCAGGCTCACCCAACCTTCCACCCGTCCCCTCCAAAACCCTCAGTTTGTTTCTCAGAGTCCACAGTCTCTCAAATTCTCTGTATCTTAGGTGATGTGTTGTACAGTTCTCTTGGAGCATTTGATTTGCCATTTCTCTGCAGACCAGGTTTCTCTTTCTTGCAAGGCACATGGCCACATTAGTCCTGCATTTATGTGGTCTCTCAGCTCAAAAGCCCTATGCCAACTAACAAGTGTTTCTATATCCACATTCATACTCCTTGGAGAGAAAATATGATTAGCTCTGTTTTGGTCAATAGTCCAATCATCTGTGCCCAGGGGAAGGGGCACTACTGTCCTCTCATCAGTTACTAAGGAGGAAACATCTTGCCTCTGGAAGAACTTTCTAGTTAGTTTGCTACGGGGTCCAGATATGCCAAGCTTAAAATCCCCCTGGGGTCATTAAGCAGGACCTATTGTGACCTAATCAACCAGGTGAATTGCCTTCACCCTCTACCTATCCCAGGGTACCATACAAATCCCATTATTCTCTATGTGGTTCATGGCAAAAAATGGGAATGGGAAACACTGAACTAAGGAGGTGGTATGCAGATTTCTGGAGGTTAACTACAATATAAAACAAACTTCAAGGTAAGTTGATAAATAGAGGAAGTGGAACCTGACCAAAGTCTGGTTTCAAAGCTTCTGATGCTAACACAAGTATTTTACATGATTTTTGTGAGGATTGCCAGTGTCCTTGGATTCTGAAAAGATAATATATGCATCATGTGAGCAATGGAATTTGCATGATGTCAGTTTGAATTTCCCAGGAGACAGACTCTGGTGTGGAGATTGTGGTGCATAATGTTTACTAGGGAGTGCTCTGGGGATCAACAGTGGTGGAAGGGAGGAGGAGAAACCAGGATTGGACAGAGGAAGGAGTTGGCCTGTGATGTGGTCTCAACAAAGGCCACAGTCAATCCTACGGGGAACTCTAGCAGTAGGATCGCCCTTCAGAAGCATCCTGAGTAGGGGTAAGATGTTTATATCTCTTCATCAGTCAATCACTGGATATGGGCTACCCTAAGGAAGGGGGCATGACTTGGGGGCATGACTTAGAGGACTTAGGACTCTTTTCAGCTAAGAGCAATCTAGCTAATTCCTGATGAAGAGTGACAGCTGAAGGCTTTCTGAGGGTAGCGCTTTCATCAGCTGAAGGAGTCCTGTAGAGAGTCCTATAAAAAGATCTGGGTGTGGAGACTAGTTACAGTTCTCTAAGTCAAAACTAGTAAAATGGGTATTAAGAAGGGCACGTATTGCGTGGAGCACTGGGTGTGGTGCATAAACAATGAATCTTGGAACACTGAAAAAATAAAATTTAAAAAAACTAATAAAATGGAGTATATTGAAAAGGAATTTTGCTCTGCAAATATGTTTCATTTTTCAGTCAATTCTTGACTTATAAAGGATGGAATTGATGCTGAATCAATGTCATCCCCTCTGTAGTGAGCTAAGAAGGACATAGATGGGCTCTGTGCTCAATAGAGAAAGGCAAATTCACACCAGAGTAGGACAGATAATACTGGGTTTGAAATGGTGAGACATGAATAGCCAGAGAGACTATTTAAGGGCCCACAAAGGTAGTGAAGGGTGACCACGTTTCTGCCCAGTGTGGACAGGAGAGTGCTGTAGGGCTGAAGTGGGGGCTGGCTGGCCATGTCTCAGACAGGAGAAGCCCAGGACACCCAAGCAAGGCAAGCAGGGAGCATTTGTTTTCATCAGGAAATTTTGATTCTCAGGAAAAAATAGACCTCCTGATCATTCTTCACATATCTCTTCTAGAGAGATATGTTCTTCTGAGATTCATGGGTGTGAGAGCCAAGAACACAGAACTATAGGGATATTTGTCCTCCAGATATCATTGGGTAAAGCATTTCTGACTCACCAGGTTCCTCACAGCAGCCTTCACATCCTTGTTCCTCAGGCTGTAGATGATGGGGTTGAGCATGGGGGTCACTACCCCATAGAAGAGGGAAGTGAGCTTGTCTGAAAGGTCCTGCTTGTCTGTCCCCAGGGGATCCTTGGATTTGGGCTTCCCATAACTGAAGAGAATGGTCCCATAGAAGATGACCACCACTGTAAGATGGGCAGAGCAGGTGGAGAAGGCCTTTTTCCTCCCCTCAGCTGAGGGGATCCTTAGGATGGTGGTGAGGATGAAGATATAGGAGACAAAGATGAACAGAACTGGGACCCCCAGAAAAATTACATTTGTCACTCCCATACTGATGACATTGATGGAGATGTCAGCACAGGCCAACTTTAGGACAGCCAGGATCTCACAGGTAAAGTGGTTGATGACATTGTCCCCACAGAAAGGAAGCCTCATTGCTAGGGATGTTTGAACCATAGAGGCAGCACTTCCAGCTGCCCAGGAGCCGGCCGCCATGGGCACATAGGCAGCCTTGCTCATGACCACGGGGTACCTCAGGGGGTTACAGATGGCCACATAGCGATCAAATGCCATCATGCCCAGAAGCACACACTCCGTGGCTCCCATGGCAAAGGAGAGAAACATCTGCACAGCACAGGCTGAGAAGGAGATGGTTTTCCTGGGGGTCAGGAAGCTGTCGAGAATGAGGGGGACTGAGGAGGTTGTGTAGCAGATGTCCAAGAAGGAGAGGTTCCCCAGGAAGAAGTACATGGGTGTGTGCAGGCGGGAGATAGACACAGTCACCAGGATGAGGACCCCATTTCCCAGCAGGATCACCAGATACATCAGGAGGATGAACACAAAGAATGTTTTCTCCAGCTTTGGGTGGGCTGAGAGACCCAGGAGAATAAATTCTGTCACAGAGACAGTTTGGTTGGCATTTTCCATGACATGTCTCATTTTTCAGCAGAGGAAAATACTCAGAGACCCAAACTCAATATTTTTTGCCTTGCTTAGGTCCAGGGCATCTGGTCTGGAGTTCTGGTTAGGCTAAGTGATTAGAAAATAGTCTTGAAAACCCACATTTTCTATTTCTTCCAAGAAAAAGAAGCAATAAAATCAGAAATTACTCTGGAGCCGTAGGTCATCAAATGTATATTTAAAATGGTGATTCTGATAATTTAATGCATTTGATAAGAGATAAGACATATAACACATCCATTTTTATGGTTTTATGTAGGTATGGCAATTCATCTCATTCAACTTCAATCAGAAAAGTGACTTTAAGTTTGCTTCGTGTTCTCAACTTTGTGCCAGTTACTAGTGAAACAATTAGTTGTGACTGCATACTTTCTTTCTTCTCTCTTGATCATTCTCACAGAAAACTTACACCTGTTCCCAAGGTTTCCTTTCTCATGGGTCCCACGTGCTTTGGGGCTTTCCATCCATCTGTATTTCCATCCATCCATCCACCCATCCACCCATCCATTCATCCAGTAGTATCTGAGCACCCTTCCACTAAAATATTTGTTGATCGCCTAGTATGTGGGGATGACAGTTCCTATGAGAAACAGGGGTGCCCCATAGATCAGATTTAAGTATACTCACAACTTAGCAGGAAAAGGAAGCAGAAGGATTCAAGAGAGGCTAGAGTATCTGAAAGTGCATCCATGGTATTGATGGGACTTGAGTTATGGAAGGCTCCTTTGATGATACAGAATCCACTTGGGCTTTCAAGGACAAAAAGAGACTGGGCATGAAGAGATGGAAAGGGAAGTTGTGTGTGTTTGATGGGAGGGGTTCTCCAGAGTAACTTCATGCTCTGGAAATGCCAGTATGCCCCAAATAGTTTGAATCTGATGTTCTGTGAAGATAGAGGACTGGCTCTAAAAACGCACATTGGATCACAGCTTCTGGATATCTAGTTCTCTTAGATAACTAAAGCAGTGATTTTTTTCTTATTTTACTGGGTCACCCTTCCTCTGGATGAGCATCCTTATAGGAACCAATGAACATTAGTAGTCCTTGAGCCTTTTGACTCAGCT
Source organism: Nasua narica (assembly GCA_028533885.1). Taxonomy (NCBI): domain Eukaryota; kingdom Metazoa; phylum Chordata; class Mammalia; order Carnivora; family Procyonidae; genus Nasua; species Nasua narica. The sequence goes on from JAPYYJ010000607.1 coordinate 7,533, forward strand.
GCTAGGTATGCCACCCAGACTAGTGTTCTGTCACTGATTATGCTCCCCAAGTAATCTAGTCCAACCCTGTCTCCCATTCTAGATCATTTTCTGCACCACACTGATGCATGGCTTTCAGTTTCAGTTTGATATCTTTTAATAACGAAGAACTCAGTATATTCCCAAATAGCACTGCATTATTTGCAGATCTCTAGAGTATCAGAAAATGTTTCCTCACATTGAACCAAGCAGGGAACTTTCTAAGAGTTCCTTATTCATATGATGATAGTCAGCTTCCTTCTGGAATTGAATCTGTGGGAAGTCATAAGGTCTGTTAAGCAAAGATTTAGACTGTATTCGTTTTAAACTTCTAACCTGCTATGTAGACTTCAGTACTTCCTTCCCTCTCTTACATCCTCAGTTTACCCTATTCTGTACTGGGATTATAAGAGATCAAGGATGTTCAAACTATTTAGGAAAGAGAATTATTATTATTATTATTATTATTATTATTATTATTATTATTATTTTAGGAAAGAGAACTTTTGTTTTCTAAAATTTAGAAAACATGGGATGCCTGGGTGGCTCAGTTGGTTAAGCAGCTGCCTTCGGCTCAGGTCATGATTCCAGGGTCCTGGGATCGAGTCCTGCATCAGGCTTCTTGCTCGGCAGGGAGCCTGCTTCTCCCTCTGCCTCTGCCTCTGCCTGCCACTCTGCCTGCTTGTGCGCTCTCTCTCTCTCTGGCAAATGGAAGGAAGGAAGGAAGGAAGGAAGGAAGGAAGGAAGGAAGGAAGGAAGGAAGAAGGAAGGAACCCTCAAACATAAAGCAGAGTTGCTCTTGTTGAAGTGGGGGAGGAGGGTTGGGAAAATCTGGGCTACACAGCCTAGTGAGGCTCCTTCAAGGCGTTGCAGGCAATTTAAATGGCGCCCTCTGGAGCCTAACTCTGGGACAACTCCAGCCTTTCCATGGCTACTATGTGAATGATGCTCCCTGGAGTTATACAAGAAAGGGTTCTGAAACCATGGGCCCATCTCATTTCGGAGGGTGTCTCTAAAGTTAGATGAGTCCATTAAATGAGACTGAAAAGTTTCATAGGCTTCTTGCCATCTAGGTTTTTCTGATCTAGGAAGAAGGGGTTTGTGTTGCCTTCGGTCTTTGTGAGACCACTGAAATTGTTCTATCTCTTCCCTTGTCAAGTCCCAACCCCTTTGAAAAATCAAGTCAGAAGCTGAAAATGTTACTGTGCTAATAAAAGGTTGAGGATCACTCTGATAAGAACTCTCATTTACCTTTATCAGGAACCTACTGAGAGGAGCACCTGGGTGGTTCGGTCATTAAGTGTCTGCCCTCAGTTCAGGTCATGATCCCAGGGTCCTAGGATTGAGCCCCCAGTTGGGCTCCCTGCTCAGCAGGAAGCCTGCTTCTCCTTCTTCCACTCCTCTTGCTTATGTTCCCTCTCTTGCTGTGTCTCTCTCTGTCAAATAAACCAATAAAATATTTAAAAAAAAAAAAAAACAAAAGGAACCTACTGAGAAAAGGTCCCTACAGTTTGGGAATACTGCACGGGTCAGAAATAGCAATAATAGTTTGAAAGGCCCAGACTGAGATGTCCACCTCTGATTTAAAGAAGGGGTGAAAACCAGTTCTTCCCACCTGTCTTGATAGTGTATTGTAGGCAAAATCTCCAAAGGAACAACCAGAAGGCAATTTGAAATCAGTGCAGTAATTGGGACTGTTGTGCTCCCTGAAGTGATTAAAAGTTTGGAAATGTAATCGTACAAAGAAAACTTTTTATACTTCTGGGACAATATCCCTAGAATCTAATCATGCTGAAAACACTCTAAGAAGACTTCTTTTTCTCTTTCCTTCATTTCTGCTGGAAATTTCCATTCTTCATCCACTGAAGAAAATCAAGGGAAGTATTTCCATGTCCTGCTTGAATTTCTACAAACTTCAAAATACTTAATATTAGTGAAAAGAGAAGCCAGAGAAATATGAATTATTTAGAAGCATTCTATGTTCATGGCATTATGGAACCAGCAGCTGTGGGCACAGTGTTTCTAAGTCAAGCTCTCAAGGCATGGCTGTGGACACTAGGGGGGCACTTCCACCTAGAGCCCTGAGGAGACTTCAAGGAGCAGGAGATTTCTGACCAGGACTTGAACAATGAGGGAGAATTTACACATGAAGAGATAGGAAAAAGATGGGGGAAAGGGAAAACTATCTTGAGGACAAAGTTTGGCAGGTCTTGGGCTTGAGTATTTCTTCCATAGCCTCAACAAGCATCATGGAGCTGGATGTATAGAAAAAGCCCAGGGAAGATATTCTATGCTCATGGAATCTGGAATGTGGTTGTAGCCTCTAGGATCCCCCTTGCTGATTCTTGCCTACTGTTATTTGTGGCCTTGTATGATTCCCTTCTCATTAGTGACTTGCTTCTGATCAAAAGGCTACACTGTCTTTCTGGGTTTGATAAAGCAAACTGTCATGTTGGAGAGGTCTGTGTGGCAAGGAACTGAGGGAAGTCTCTGGCCGACAGCCAATGTAGAACTGAGGTCCTCAGACCGGTTACCCTCAAGTTACCTGGTCAACCACCATGTAAATGGGCTTGGAAATAAAACTCTTCTCTTATTTCCAGTGAAACCTCCTGAAGAGATCCCAGCCCTAGTCAACATCTTGACCACAATCTTGTGAAAGATGGTGAAGCAGAAGACCCACTACAGAAACTATGAAACAATACACGTATGCTCTTCTAAGCTACTAAGTTTTAGAGTAATTTGTTTTGCAACAATAAGTAACTGATTCATGGAGTATGGTTATGAGCTGTGAGGAAGAAGCTAGGAAAAGAAGTGACATATCTAGGAAAAAGCTGTTCAGTGAATAGGACCCTTCTACTTTCCCAAAAGTCTGTCTCACTGCCAGAGGATATTGGTAAATTGGAAGGATTTTCCTCATTTTGGACCAAAGCTTCCTTATCTCTCTACAGCTCTACCTGGGTCCTTGCTTAGCTCTTGGGGGACTCACAGGACATGGTTCCTTCCTCTTGTGAATCAGCCTTTCAAAAATACGTAGTAAGTTATTGTAGAGATGTTCAGTTACACTGAAGATGTGAGCTGGAACTAAGCACAACATTCCTTCCACAATAATTTTACAAGTAACTAACAGTAACTAAACAGTAACTCAATAAATATATGATGAAATCATGACCAAGAACCATCCTGGGAAACTAGTTGCTAGCATGACTACATAGCGGAAGGAATCTTGGGCCCTCAAATGACCGGCCTGTGAGAAGGACTTTTCACTATGATTTAGAGCAAAGAAACAGTGACAAATACAATAAGAAGCTCCCAATAGAATATACCTTCCTATTGTGTTGAAGCTACTAGGAAGCCATTAGACCAATTTGTTCCTTGCCAATACCAGTCATTATAACAAATCCATACATTTAGTCAGACTGATAGAAAGTTGTTCACTTTTGGGGGGTAAAATTTACTTACAGTGAAATGTATACATCTTAAGTGGATCATCCAGTGAGTTTTGACAGATATGCACACCCATGCAACCCAAATCCAGTCCAGTTAGAGAATATTTCCAACACTGCAATGAATTTCTAATGCCCCTTTCCAGTTGGTCCATGATACCACCCTGCCCAGAGCAATCTCCATTGTTCTGATATTTTTCACCTTTTTAGAAACATCATATTAATAGAATCAGGCAGTAAGTATTCTTTTGTCAAAGCCTTTATTCAGAATGATGTTTCTGAGATTCTTCATGTTGTTAAATGATTTAGTGGTTTGTCCTTTTTTATTACTGAGTAGTATCCCATTCATATACCATCCCAGTTTGTTTATCCTTTCTCCTTGTTGATGAACATCTGGGCTGTTTCCAGTTTGGGCTGTTATGAATAGTCATTATTAACATTCTCAAACAGTGGGGTGCACTGGGTGGCTCAGTCAGTTAAGCATCTGACTCTTGATCTCAGCTCAGGTTTTTTTTTTTCTTCCCAAATATGTTTATTTTAATTTTTCAGTGTTACAAGATTGATTGTTCATGCACCACACCCAGTGCTCCATGCAATATGTGCCCTTCTCAATACCCACCACCAGTCACCTCAGGTTTTGATCTCAGCGTTGTGAGTTCGACCCCTGCGCTGGGCTCTATGCTGAGAATGGAGCCACTTACAAAAACAAACCAACCATTCTCATGAAAGTCTTTTTTTTTTTTAATTCAAATTCAAGTCAATTAACATATAGCATAGTATTGGCTCAGGAATAGAATTTAGAGATTCATTGCTTATGTATAATACCCAGGGTTCATCCCAACAAGTGCCCTCTTTATTTTATTATTTTTTAATTATGTTCACCTAACCAACGTATAGTACATCATTAGTTTTTGATGTAGAGTTCAACGATTCATTAGTTGCATATAACCCCCCATCCTCATCACAACATGTGCCCTCCTTAATACCCATCACTCTATTACCCCATCCCCTCACCCCCCTCCCTTCTGTAACCCTCAGTTTGTTTCCTGGAGTCCAGAGTCTCTCACGGTTTGTCTCCCTCTCTGATTTCTTCCCATTCAATTTTCCCTCCATTCCCCTGTGGTCCTCCACACTATTCCTTATGTTCCACATGTGAGTGAAACTATATGATAATTGTCTTTCTGTGCTTGACTTATTTCACTTGGCATAATCCCCTCCGCTTCCATCCATGTCAATGCAAATGGTAGGAATTCACCCTTTCTGATGGCTGAGTAATATTCCATTGTATATATACATATATATCCCCTCCACATCTTCTTTATCCATTTATCTGTTGAAGTACATCTCAGCTCCTTCCACAGTTTGACTATTGTGCTGTTCATTGCTGCTATGAACATTGGGGTGCATATGCCCCTTCTTTTCACTACCTCTGTGTCTTTGGGATAAATACCTAGTGGTACAATTGCTAGGTCATAGGGTAGCTCTATTTTTAATGTCTTGAGGAATCTCCATACTGTTTTCCAGAGTGACAAGTGCCCTCTTTAATACCCATCACCCATTTAGCCCATCCCCCTACCCACCTCCCCTCCAGCAACCATCAGTTTGTTTCCTAGAGTTCAGTGTCTCTTATGGTTTGCCTTCCTCTCAATTTGCATCTTATTTTCTTTTTGCTTCCCTTACCTATGTTCATCTGTTTTGTTTCTTAAATTCCATATATGAATTAAATTATGCCATTTGTCTTTCTCTGACTGATTTATTTCACTTAGCATAACATCCTCTAGTTCCATCCACATCATTGCAAATGGGAAGACTTCATTCTTTTTGATAGCTGAGTAATGTTCCATTGTAATTATATACACCACATCTTCCGTTCTTCTGTTGATGGGTATCTGGGCTCTTCCCATATTTTAGCTATCAAGGACATTGCTGCTATAAACATTGGGGTGCATTGCCTCTTTGAATCATTATGTTTGTATCCTTTGGATAAATACCACGTAGTGCAATTGCTGGATCATAGGGTAGCTCTATTCCAAACTTTTTGAGGAATCTCCAAACTATTTTCCAGAGTGCTTGTACTAGGTTGCATTCCCACCAACACTGTAACGTGGTTTCCCTTTCCCTGCATCCTTGCCAACATCTGTTGTTTCCCGAGTTATTAGTTTTAGACATTCTGACTGGTGTGAGGTGGTATTTCATTGTGGTTTTTTTTTTTTTTTTTTAAGATTTTATTTATTTATTTGATACAGGGAGAGAGATCACAAGCAGGCAGAGAGGTAGGCGGAGAAAGAGGAGGAAGCAGGCTCCCCGCTGAGCAGAGAGCCCGATGTGGGGCTCGATCCCAGAACTCCGAGATCATGACCTGAGCTGAAGGCAGCAGCTTAACCAACTGAGCCACCCAGACGCCCCTCATTGTGGTTTTGATCGGTATTTCCCTGGTGCTGAGTGATGTTGAGCAGTTTTTCATGTGTCTGTTGGCCATTTGTATGTCTTCCTTGGAGAAATGATTGTTCATGTCATCTGCCCATTTCTTGACTGGATTATTTGGTTTTTGGGTGTTGAGTTTGAGAAGTTCTTCAGAGATGTCGGGTACTAGCCCTTTATCTGATAGGACATTTGCAAATACCTTCTCCCATTCTGTAGGTTGCTTTTCAGTTTTGTTGACTGTTTGCTGTGCAAAAGCTTTTTTATCTTGATGAAATCCCAATAGTTCATTTTGGCTTTCGTTTTCCTTGCCTTTGGAGACATGTCTAGCAAGAAGCTGCTGCAGCCAAGGTCAGAGAGGTTGCTGGGTGTGTTCTCCTCTAGGATTTTGATGCAGTCCTGTCTCACATTTAGGTCTTTCATCCATTTTGAGTTTATTTTTGTTGCCCTGACTATCAGGCCTGATAGTCTCTGTAATTTAATTAGTATGTTTAATCTATTTCTGTTTAATGTAATCATTGATTAGTTGGGTTTTTAGATTTACTATTTTCTTTTTTTATTTCATTTTTTAAATTATTATTATTATGGTATAGATTTACTATTTCCTTATTGTTTTCCATTTATCTCACTAAATTTTTTTTTCCCTCTGTTCTTCCTTTCCTGCAATCTCTTGGGTTAATTGAATAGTTCTTAGAACGAATTCCATTTTAATTTGGCTTTTTGACTGTATCTCTTTGCCTTATTTTTCTAGTGGTTGCTCTAGAGATTACTACATTCATCTGAATCTTTTAGCTGTCTCAAAATTATTACTCAAACAAGAATATATAAATCAATCAGGAAAACAAATTAATAAATTAATCCCAGTGACAGACTACTTCTGCCAAAGTATTCTAGGTATTTGCTATTCAAGGTGTAGTCTAAGACTAGTAGTGACATCACTTGAGATTGTGTTAGAACTGCAGAATCTCTAGTCCCACTCCAGATTTACTAAACCATAATCTGCATTTTAACAGAATCCCTAGATTATTCATATGCACATTAAAGTTTAGGAAGCACTATCCTCAGTAATTAATTGACATTCTGCGGTAACATAGTGCAAATATTAGACACATGAGGATCCTTATTTGATGACATCTATCACTTCTTGGAATCCACCATACCATGATCATCTTCAGTCAATTTACATAGTTTTGTTTGCTCCTGTTGTGAGTACTATTCCCAAATGGCCACAACCACACAACCAATCTTCTGTCGTACTATCAGTTGCTTGGCTTTCTGCATTATTCTGAAACCTGATGCTTACCTAGCCCCTCTAAAATGGAAAACTCACAATACTTTTGCTCTATGCAATGCCACATTTATTTTATTTTACTTTTCTGTGAAATGTTGTCTTCTATCTCCACAGCTGTGTTGTGCTTACAATGGAATAACTTTAGGACTGAAATGATAGCTCTCTCAAAAAGCCAGACAACCTAATTCTGAATTTCCGAGATATGGCCCTACTGTTGGATACATAGTAGTCATAGGTTGAGTTTCCCAGGTAATAGACTCTGAGGAATTCAACATATGTATTTTAGTGGGACACAGACATTTAATCCATAGCAGCCCTCATTGTGTAAAAGCAGCCCTATCTCTTCCTGATGACTAGAATCAGTTATATGTAATTAAGATAGTAACTCTTTTCCTTGCCTTGTGGTCTCTTGGCATAAGAAGTTCAACATGACTGGGGGATAGCCACAGCTTCAAGTTTAGTAGAAAAAACAAAATAGAAAGTTCTTACAGAAATTAATCCTTATATTTATGGTCAATTGTCTTTCAACAAAGGGGCCAAGGCAATTGGTGGCTGGGGGGCCAGGGGGCTGGGGGAAGATAGTCTTTTCAGCAAATGGTCTGAATCAATTGGATATTCATATGTAAAAAATAAATAAGACACTTATTTCACACCATACAAAAAGTTAACTCAAAATAGATCACAGACCTAAATGTAAATCTTACAACTATACAACTTGTAGAAGAAAACATGAGAGAAAATCTTTGTGACCTTGGGTTAAATAAAGTTTCTTAAATAAGACACCAAAATTTATTTTTAAAGATTGATTATCATACTACAAAATTTAAAATGCTTGTTTTTCAAATGACACCATAAAAACGAAGAGACAAAAAGGACTGAAAATATTCGCAAATTTTATATATTATAAAGGACTTATGTCCAGATTACATTTAAAAACTCATACATAGGACTACGGGTGCCTGGGTGGTTTGGTTGGGTAAGTTCCCAACTCTTGATTTCAGCTCACATCATGATCTCAGGATCCTGGGATTGAGCCCCGCGTCAGGCTCCATTCTAAGTGGGAGGTATGCTTGAGGATTCTTTCTCTGCCTCTCCCTCTGCCCGTCCCCCACTCACACTCTATCAAACAAATCTTTAAAAAAATAAAACTCCTACATATGACTCAATAATAAAAAGACAAATAGCACAATGTAAAGTATCTTCACCAAAAAGGTATGTGAATGACCACTAAGCACGTGAAAAGATGCTGAACATTAGTGGCTATCAGGTCAATGCAAATTAAAACTATACTGAGATACTACTACAACCCACTACAAGAGCTACAGTGAAAAGATTTTTAACACCAAGTCTTGGTAAGGATGGAGAGAAATTGGACATGTGATACACTGTGGTAACTTAAAATGATACAGCCACTTTGGAAAATAGTTTAGCAGTTTCTTATTTTTTTAAAAATATTTTATTTATTTATTTGGCAGAGAGAGATCACAAGTAGGCAGAAAGGCAGGCAAAGATAGATGATGAAGCAGGCTCCCTGCCGAGCAGAGAGCCCAACGCGGGGCTCAATCCCAGGACCCTGAGATCATGACCTGAGCCAAAAGCAGAGGCTTTTAACCCACTGAGCCACCCAGGTGCCCCAGGAGTTTCTTAGAATTAAATGCATTTGTACCATATGACCCACCAATTCTAAGCAAAGTTGTGTACTTGAATGTTCATAGTAGCATTATTCATGATAGCCAAAAACTGGAAAAATCCAAATGTCCATCAATGAATAGTTACACACAATGCAGTAGATCCATATAATACTTGTTTGTAACAAAAAGGAGACTACTGGTATGTGTTATAACTGGATGAAACTCAAAAACATGCTAAATGAAAGGTGCCAGACACAAATCTATATATTATATGGCTCCACTTATCTAAATTCCTAGAAAAGGCAAATCTTTCTAGAAATGAGTTTATTAGTAGGTACCTGGGGCTGCAGTTGGGGACTAACTACAGATGGGCATGAGAGAACTTTTTGAAATGATATAAATATTCTAAAACTTGTTTGTAGTGATAATTGTACAACTGTATAGATTTATCAAAGATCATTGGACTATATAAGTTATACCTCTTAATTAAGTGCTACAAATGTTTAGTGAGGCTCTTTCTGTGTCCCCTGGTGGAAGCAGCCCTGCATTAGGAACTAGGATCCTTAGACCTGTAAAGCCTGGCGTGACAGTGACTGAAAGCACAAATTCCCCCAGCAGGTCATTGGAGGTGATGTAACCAGAGCTATTCTTGCTACCACTCTTGATTCCTGGACCATGTATTTTGCCTGTTGGGAACACAGTACCATAAAATAGTCATTGATTTAGGGTTCATACTGCATTCTGGAGGGTGGTGCCCCATTCTTGAAGAGTATTCTCTCTAAGCTTTCAAAAGGCCATCATGTCATTCTTTTGGGCCAGCTACTTCTGGATGGTGCAGTATATGGAAGGATCAGTGGATACCATAATCATGATCTCACAGCTATACCAACTTTGCTAAGTGAGTCTTGGCCCAAAGTGATATTATGCAGGATCCTTTGTCATTAAATCCAGTCCTCTGGGAGTTTTCACATGGGGATGTTGGCTGATGTCCTACAGAGAGGAAAGGTAACTCATACTCAGAAGAGGTGTTGATTTTTCAAGGTGAATCAATGCCCTTTCAGAATGGAAATGGCCCGATGCAATCAGCTTACCACCAAGTGGCTGATTAGTCTCTTCAAACGAGGGTTGGTCTCTGTTGCTGGCAGTTTGAACAGTCAGCTGCTGCAGTAGCTACGTCAGCCTTTGTGAATGAGACCTTGCTGTTCAGCAAATAGACTCCTGCAGTCACGGCTGTTCTGTTCATTGTGCCAATGGCAGGGGTTGGATGACATCAGCTGCCTGTGTTCCGTTGGTTGTTGAGCCTAGTGGGGAAGAAGGAGGCTCTGAAGATGCTCCTAGCACGTGAACAGCTAAGGAGGTGAGAGAAACCTTAGCTTCAAACACTGAAATACTGCTGTAAGACAGAGTGAGACTCTCCCGCCAGGGAATAGAACCAGAGATCCAAGGAAATGCACAGGTGAGCATCACCTCAGATTTAGTGCTCCCACTTCATTGTGTGGAAGAATATACTGGAAATTCTTCAAGAGCAGAGAATATACTCTTGGTTTCTTGGCTCCATGTGTCAGAGCAGGGATTTGAACCCTGACCTTCTGGACATGTTCAAAGTTTACAGGTGATAGGATCCACAGAGGGAAAAGCCATGGTACCAGAAAGGTACTAATTGATTACAAGAAGCATTACATATTGAGCTAACAACAGCTGTTTTAAAACTGAGTTCTGTAAGATTTCTGCTGTGCATTGTAGCCTGGCACTCTTTGTACAAGGCACACTGTAGAGAATATCTACTTTATATCAGTTAGTAATCACATTAGATCTGGCTTTTGTTGCCCTCCTTCAAAGAAAGTAACTTAATCTAGATTAGTGAAAATAGAATCTAGTGTAAAGATAGAGGAGTGTCCTTTAGAAGCAAAAGTGCAGGAATATGGACCACCTCTTCATTCTAAAGACTTGATGTTCCTTTATCAGTCATTCAGGAAAGCCCTATCCTGATGAACATTGTTTGGGCAGATTTATGATGAAACTGATGTGTAGGACCGTCGAACAAATCCTTGCTTATGAAGTAGCCATTTCCTAGGGGATCTGTGTGCACAGAACCACAGGATATGCTGCTTCCTCCTACTCTCACTGGGCAAAGCATTTCTGACTCACCAGGGTATTCACAGCAGTCTTCACGTCCTTGTTCCTCAGGCTGTAGATGATGGGGTTGAGCATGGGCGTCAATACTCCATAGAAGAGGGAGATGAGCTTGTCTGAAACATCCTGCTTGTCTGCCCCCAAGGGGTCCTTAGATTTGGGCTTTGCATACATGAAAAGAATAGTCCCATAGAAGATGACCACCACAGTGAGGTGGGCAGAGCAGGTGGAGAAGGCCTTCTTCCTCCCCTCAGCTGAGGGGATCCTCAGGATGGTAGCAATGATGAACACATAGGAGACAAAGATGAACAGCACTGGGACCCCCAGGAAGATCACATTGGCAACCCCCATGCTGATCACATTGATGGAGATGTCAGCACAGGCCAACTTCAGGACAGCCAAGATCTCACAGGTGAAGTGGTTGATGACATTGTCCCCACAGAAGGGCAATTGTACCGCAAGAGAGATCTGCACCAAGGAATTGGCTCCACCAGCCGCCCAGGAGCTGACAGCCATGGGCACATAGGCAG
>JAPYYJ010000061.1:0-20644 GCA_028533885.1 Nasua narica
CACAAGTGCACAGCAAGTTTACTGACCCCACAAGACTGTAAAACCCCAGTGCTAGGGGAAAATAGTATACAGAATTCAAGGTTTTTTCTCATTTAAAAGAACACATAAGATCTGAAGCAGTTAATATGTCTGTTGAATCATTTAAATGAGATCAGCATGAAAATAAAATGAGGTATATAATTTAGTCTTTTTCATATTTTGTAAGACCACTATTCAACGGGTTTTTCTCTCTAAATGCCAGCTCTATTCATGATTTTGTATGTGGTTAGTTCTGGTGTTATTCTTTTGACACTGCTTTTCAAGCATCACAAAAAGTTTTCAGAGTACTGACAGGGTAAATGTGGCAATGGTCCTCCAAGAAATCTGACACAAGTCAGATTTCATTTGCAAAATAGTATTATGGAAATAGTATTATATTCTTTAACTGAGCAAAAATCCATGACTTTAAGTCATATACATAAAACTCTTTCATAGTATTGATTTTCCATAAGCCAATGCTGTGAAATATAAGGTCATTAATTATATACTAATTTTTAATTACTTGAATAAGAATATACCATCAATACTGAGAAGTGTAATTACATCAACACTGATTCTTTAAATGTGATTTCTTAAAGAACTAGGTGATGAAGTAAAGCTGAAAGTTATCCATCTATTATGTCCTAAACACTGATAACAATATAAATTATATTTAGATATTAAACCACTCTTCCTCACTGATGTATTCTCCAAAAAGCTAAGCCCCTCTAAGACAAGAGGAAAGTAGCTTCTGACCACATTCACTTAGCATCTTTCTTTTCTTTCTCATAAGAAGTTTATGATGGAATTAATTAAAAATTTTCTAATACTTATTAGATACCATTCTTCCAGTAACAACTAGTCAGTTGTGCTTATGCTATGTGATACTCATTATATATATTATAGGTAGCTTAAATGTTGTAGAATGTTTATGTTTGTAACTTAGTACCATTTATCTAGCTATTGAACCTATTTTGTATTTGACAGATTTGTGAATTAATAGCATTTATTAACTCATTTCATCAATAAATGATTTTTATACTCTAGAGTTTAAGACTTTATTTCAAAAAATTATGTAATTCTGGGCTTTTCTCTAGAGATTGTTAGTTGTTTATACTGAGAGTTAAGTGATGTAAACCAAATACATTTCATCTCATTTTTTAACTCAAGCCTTTGATAGAAATACTGGTTATCTAGCTACTGGTCAGCACCTTTCATAGAGCTATTGCTCTGTTGGTGGTGGTCATCTCTTGAAGTAACTTCTTCAGTGAAACTTTTAAATACAAAATACAAAGAGAATAAATACAATATAGACAAGGCTGATTTGATCTTCAGTAAATCTAAGCAAAAATAGAACATGACATGTGCTTGTTTCTTACTGTGGTGATATCATTAAGTGTAATATTGGTAACCTCTTCAGATGAAAAATGATCCCTGAAAAATGGTGAATTGGTAGTCCTGTGTACTCTTTATTACATCATATGTTCTGGAAAAATATTTTTTATTCATTCTGGGTCACTTGTATCATTTAAATATATCTCCTATATACAGAAATAAAAACTAATCTTTCTTATTTGAGCTGGTTTCAGGAGCAATAGTAAATCTCTAGGCTGTAATCATTGTAAGATACTAAATGCTGACTGTGCCCTTTGAAAATACCTTTCCCACTCCTTTTTTTGTTCATGTTTCAAAAAATAAATGTTAAATTCGTGAAATAATGAAATACACAAATAAAAACAGGTGTTTCATGTTTTTCTTTGTCCTTGTGAGATATTACAAGGCTAATGCATTTGATTTTTCCTCTAGAGCACAGCAGTATGGGAATAATTAAATAGAATGCCTGTCATCTGTTTCCTTCTCTGAATATAAAATCAGAAGTGTAGTCTTGGCAAATAGTCCAAATAGGAGAATTAACCTTTATAACTTAGGTAATTTTGTCAGTGTGTTCTATTGATATTGTACATAAAATATAATGAGATAATAAAAAATTAATCATCCCTTGATTGCATCTAGTGATGAAACATATACTGGACATTCATTTTAAGATATTTAAAATTTTTAATTCCCTCTGGTGTAGGTTTTTTTAAAGAAGTTTATACTTAAGCTTAGATTGTTTGCATGTCAATTTCCTCACTTTATTAACATAATACTTTCATTTCCTCAAATTTAATGCACCATATTGCTGTATATTCTTTTGAGAGTGAAAGAGGGACTGAAGGTGAGTGTGGAAAAAAAAAAACAAAACTGAACAATCACTTTCTCCAGCCTTGGAGCATATTATTCTATTGGATACTTACTGATCTTTGTAGCTTTAACACTACTATAAATCATTGTACCAATGGATGCTGATGTGCATCTATGACACTGATAGTCTGTAATAAAGTGTATTTGAAAAACAACCAAACAAAGTTGAATATTCTAAACTTTAATATATTAATGTTTGTAAGTCTTAAGATTTTCTTTGGAATGAGGTTTTTTTTTGTTGTTGTTGTTGTTGTTGTTGTTTTTTAAGATTTTACCCATTTATTTGACAGAGAAAGAGAGATCACAAGTAGGCAGAGAGAGAGAGAGGAGGAAGCAGGCTCCCTGCTGAGCGGAGAGCCCAATGCGGGACTCGATCCTAGGACCCTGAGATCACGACCTGAGCCAAAGGCAGAGGCTTAACCCACTGAGCCACCCAGGTGTCTTTGGAATGAGTTTTGAAGAGATTTCTTTTCAAAACTTTTTAGAATTTCTTTTGAGGCAGAGTTTTCATTGAAATCACGTGGGAAAATCTAGTTTTATAGAATTTCCTATTATCTTGAAATATGCCATGAAGAGCAGCAGTGAAAACTAAGAAGTAAAAGAAATCAACAGGTTTAATTTCAAACTTCCTTCCTTAATAAAGTAAACATAATGTTTATGTCTATAAAGAAAGCCTTGTTATTTTTTAAAGCATCTGGATCTGTAAACTACTGAGAATAATGACTATTATTTTTTTTTATCAAGTGTGCCAAGACAATGATGGAAATTTAACACTGAGAGCTGTTTAACTGTGGATCTGTTTTCGGTAACCTGCTTTTTTGAAGGAAGATCCAGGGTTCAGGGTATTAGGTAGTAAGAAAATCTATTTGTGCTTTTTGATCTTACTATGTTCATACCCTTTAGGACTCTACCTCTTAATGATTGATCACTTTCAGAAGTCTAGGCTTGTAAAATCTTTAAAACTATCCATAACAGATGGCAGTAAAAGACTGACATTTCAAGTAAACACACTTCATCCCTTTCCAATTGATCCCCTCTGACTGTCAGTGTATTTTTGGGGATTTTTTTATGAGCTACATTGCAGAAAATTCTTTAGGCTATTTAAACTGGGTCTTTAAGAAGAGCCAGGTTAAAAGCATGTTTGCAAATTCAGTCAAATAACTTGTTATTTTCTAAGACAACTGACTATGTTGGATTAATGTATGGACTGGAAACCACATTAACCTATCATTCGGTTTGTATATGTCATACTCTTAAGCTCTGTTCTTACTTGGTTATATCATTGATGACTTTCCTACTAGCAGCACACCAGTACAGACCTGACACATAGTGAGCGAATAATGTTTTGAAATCAATTTTAGGAAAAGATTGTTTTATTAAACTAATTCATGAAAAATAAGAGAATTTAAACCCTAGAACTGTATTTCAAAGTGTTATTTTTCCCAAAATAGAAAATTAATATTCACACGTCCCTCTTAACAAATACAATTATTAATTACAGATTTTTCAGAGCTGTGAAGTCTGTAATTTATGATGGACTTGTGGTATAGGGAGTCTAAAGCCCAATTTTCAAATTATTTATTTAAAAGGATTACATCCGGGGCACCTGGGTGGCTCAGTGGATTAAAGCCTCTGCCTTCTGCTCAGGTCATGGTCTCAGGTTCCTGGGATCAAGCCCCACATCGGGCTCTCTGCTCAGCAGGAAGCCTGTTTCCCCCTTTCTCTCTGCCTGCCTCTCTGTCTACTTGCCATCTCTCTCCTCTCTGTCAAATAAATAAATAAAATCTTTTATAAATAAATAAATAAATAAATAAATAAATAAAAGAATTACACCCCCTCCAACCACCCTCCCCCAAAATAAAAAGCAGACTTCTCTAACTATGGTGAGAAAATCTAAGCAGGTAAGTCAAAAGTAGGTAAATAGATAAGACAAAAATAAATAGGTAGAGAAGAAACCTAATTGCCTTATTAAGCACACAGATATTAGAGGACTTTCATTATTTAAAAAAAGAATATTGTTTTGGACTAGAAATTGTTCAGGGTTAGGGAAAGTATTCCTTTAATTTTAATCCACATTGATTATCAAAATTGAACACCTGTTACAATCCATACTTTGAGATTTGACTAAACATCCTTTATGTCTAGAAAATGTTCCTGTTCCACATGTACTAGTAACTACAGGATAAACCTAGCCAATCCCATTGAAGAGCTTAAATCCTACCTGGCATAGCAAAATGAAAGCTAACAGAATCCTTAGCCCTCCTCTAATTATGCACTAAATACTACCAAAAATGATATTGGAATCCATGTCTGTCTGACTTCAATGAAAGTTCTATACTATGCATTTTTAAATAACTTATTAGGAATTTTCTGGGAGGAAAAGTAAAAGTAATATCTCTTTGAAAGGACATAGTTAAGTAAGGCAGAGGAGGTGATCTGGTGAATTTGCCATGGTCTAAGGGCTGCCTCTCGTCATTATAACTTCAGAATCCGGATTTCTCAGTACATAGAAACCAAGTCTATTTATCAGAGGCTAACTCTTATTACTCAAGTTTATGAAATTGCTTTGTAAAATTAATAATATAATGTATATCTTTCATAGTCTCGGGAATAGTTCTATCTCCATCTTAGCTCATTTCCCTTCTATGAAGAAATAAGAGGAAATTCAAGAGTAATCAAATGATTTATTAGGTTACAATGAGAAATGACTATCAAATAACAGGCGTACTCTGGGTCTTTATAACAGATGACAAATGTATTCTTTCCTTTAGGAAAGCTATGGAGAACTAGGTAATAATCAAGACATTTTGAGCATGATATCAGAAGAATGAGGGTTAGAAAAATATATGATGCAATCTAAAAAATACTAGAAAACAAAAAAGAGCCTGATTTTTGTATCTTACTCTTTGAATGTCTTGTCAATGGGGCCGTATATCTTTCACATTTACAATTCCCTGTGTTTCTTGACAAGAAAATTGATTTTTAACAATTGGTCCAGAATATTTGAGCTCTGTTAGATGAGCCATCTCTCCACAGAAAGCTGAGAGAATGGGTGCCATCAACATTGCCTTCCGTAGTGGTTTGGTTTTCCATGATTCATCAAAACCTTTTCTTTAACTAGCCATCTGATTAAAGTTTTCTCTGATTTGCATTTCCCTAACGATTAGTAATGTTGAACATCTTTGCATATGTCTGTTGGCCATTTGTATGTCTTCTAAGGAGAAAAAAGTTGCCCTTTGCCCATTTTTCATTTAGGTTATTTTTTGTTTATTTATTTGCTATTGAGTTGTAGGAGGTCCTTATATATTTTGGATATTAACTCCCTACTGGATAAATGTTTTGCAAATGTTTTCTTCCATCTCATAGGTTGCCTTTTCATTTTGCTGATTGTTTCCTTTGCTGTACAGAAGCAAGCTTAATTAGTCCCACTGTTTATTTTTGTTATCACTTCACACCTGTTTAAATGGCTATTATCAAAAAGTCAGAAGAGAACAACTGTTAGTAAGGATGGGGAGAAAAGGAAAGCCTTTTATACTGTTGGTGAGAATGTAAGTTGGTACAGCCATTATGAAAAACAGTATGAATATTCCTCAAAAAAATAAAAATAGAACTACCATATGATCCAGTAATCTCACATCTGGATATATATTCAAAAGAAATAAAATCACTATCTTGAAGAGGTATCTGTACCCCAATGTTCGTTGCAACAATATTCACAGTAGCCAATATATGGAAACAACGTAAGTGGCTCTCAAAAGATGAATGGATAAAGAAAGTGTGTTATGTGGTACACACACACACACACACACACACACACACACACACAGTGGAATACTATTCGGCCTTTAAAAGGAAGGGAATCCTGTCATTTTCAAAAACAGGAATGAACCTGGAGGCCATGACGCTAAGTGAAATAAACCAGACAAAAAGATAGCAATTACATTAATCACTAATATGTGGAATCTAAAAAGACCCAACTTGAACTTGTAGTAAAGATTAGAATGGTGGTTACCAGGGGTTTGGAGGCTGGAGGAAATAGGAAGATGTTTTCAAAGGGTAACAAACTTTCAGTTATAAGATGAGTAAGTTCTGGAGACCTAATGTTTGGGGACTATAGTTAATAGTAGTAATGTATTGTATACTTGAAGTTTGCATGGTGACTAGAGTTAATAATAGTAATGAATTGTATAATTGAAGTTTGTTAAATGAATAGATCTCAAGTGTTCCTATTGCCAAGAAAAAGGGGTTAATTTAAATTGATGGATATGTTATTAGCTTGCTTGTGCTAATCCTTTCATAATGCATATGTATATCAAATCATCACTTGGTATACTTTAAATATATGCAATTTTTATTTACCAATCATATGTCAATAAAGTAGGGAAAAAATAAAAAGAATCTAGTACTAGCTGAAAGCAAGGTTGAAAGAAAAAAAGGCTCTCCTCTAGCTATTTACTTCCGTTTAGTTAAGTTATAATCAAGGTTGGTTTTTTTTTTTTACAGGTCTGTGATTCATTTTGCCTCTTTAAGACATGAAATATGAAATACTTAACATTTGAAATTAACGTATCCCTTGAGTCTGTGAATTTAGAATTATGGACTTAATAATTCACATATATGCATATGTACACACACATCTTTTTATTCTAAAATTACTTCTAGAAGGTTTTTGAATCCCCTGAAGCCATATATTTCTGTAGACTCACGTCATTTGGTACAGCATTGAATACATAGTATTGAATACATAGATAAAAATATGTTTATGCATTTACTTGACAAATATTTATTATCTACTGTGTTCCAGGCACTATACCATATGATAGAAACATAAAGGAAAAACACATGGATGATCTCACAAAAAGCTTCCTATCTAGTAAGATTATTCAAATTTGCTGTGAATATCATATGTGATTTTTTTTCACTCATTACTGAAAAACTGAATCAAACCCTCTTGCCAACTTATCAGGGAAAATGTTAGAATCACATTAGAGCTATTGTATTGATCTGTATATTGTATATTTTGCTTTAAGTTCACAGGCCTTCATGAAATGCTTACAGATTGCATTCTGTTCATAAAGGTAGCAGTAGTTTCTAATGTTCATTTGGCCTTTTCTGATATAAGGGTTCTTTCTGGAAACCCTAAAATTTTCCCAACATTTCACCTTCAAATATGTATTTATTTGAGGTATAGTTCAAAGATGTTTATATGCATTTTTATCAGGACTATTGATGCACATATACTAAAGGTTTTATCGGTCTTGGGTTCTAGACAATTGAACTTTATCATATGCTATGCATTGGCATTTATACTTCCTTTCGAGGATGTGGTCTATTTTGATTCGAGGATGTGGTCTATTTTGATTCAAGCATCTCTTGAAATATCCTAAACTATGTAGAGCAAATCAAATTAAGAATATATTTAAAGTAGGAATCCTTATAGGAAATCCTACTTAAGAAAAATTAAAATGCTTGAAAAATGACAAAGTGAAGACAGCAAGCAGTTATGAAACATGGAATATTCCCAAGATACATTAAAACATGTAAGTTCTGAATTTTTTCCTACCAATATTTATTTGTGTTAATTTGGGGAAAAAACACAACTTTTCCTTGGTAAAGTGGGTTAATTCTTTAATTTGGACATTTTATCTTACTAATGTTAAATCATTGTCAAAATAGACTTTGTGTGTGTAAGTGTGGGGTGTGTGTTCGTACTTGGCTTAAATTGATTAATTTTTCATAGAGGAGGATTATATAATTGTCACTGCTTTTTATTAAAACAAGGGAAAACCCCAGATTTTGATTTACTTTTCCCTGTAGTCGACTCATTGTCTTTTTATTTGACACTATAATTGAATACAGAGCTCAATGAATTAATGACTTCAGAAACAAAAGAAAACAACAAAATGGTTTACTGATAATCTGATAGTCAGTTAGGTCTCTGAGTGATAATCATCTTGTAGTCCAATTCACAATTTTTGTTTAAGGAAGTACTGTCTTGGACTAACAGAAAATCAGTAAATGGTATTCAGCTGGAAAGGAATATGAAGTCAATAATAATCATATAGTATTTGAGAAATAATTTAAATAATTGTATTTAATTACATAATTAAAGTTATGCATACATATATGTGAAATATATGTAACATTATATATTTTTTTTAAAATCTTGTCACTCAGAAAGGGTGTATTTCATTACTACTAACATTATGAACTGGCACTTCTCTTTAACATCTCATTTTGATTCTGTATCCCAGTCAATGTGTTATGAATCACTGAGCTTTTGGCTTGTCAACTTACATTCTTTTGGTTATTCTGTTTCAACTTTATATACTAATCATGATGGCATTGACCATTAGCAATTCAAATAAACTATTCTTAGAAAACGAAAGGTGATCTATTATAATAAAGCTACTAAGAGCTGAAGTGGACAGATGTCATTAAAATATGAGGCAAAATGTTTCCTGTTTAAAATTTTGACAGCTAAAAAGAACTGGCAAAGCAACAGTAAATGAACTTGTTGAATGGGTTCAAACAAAAGGGAAACAATTATGCGTATATGTATATATGTGTGTATATCTAGAAAGTTAAACATTTAATTCTACTTTTCATATTTGGAAGCTGGAAAATATTAAACCCTTCAGTTTAACATCAATTTGATTTGGGGTGGTGCTTACACATTGAATGCACAAAACAAAACACTAAAGCACAATGATATTAAATGCAAGTATAAGAACTTAATAGATGTTTTAAAATTGTTTGTATAATTAATCTTACTTATCGTGTTCTTTGTATAATTAGAGGTAGCTTTAATGAAAGGTATGATTTCTTCCATAATTAGTTCACATCGTGAGATCTTTGAGGTGCATCATGCTTAGTTATATGAATATCCTTAAAGACAGATGAGCTTGTTAAAAAAGAGGATTTTGGGGATGCCTGGGTGGCTCAGTGGGTTAAAGTCTCTGCCTTTGGCTCAGGTTATGATTTCAGGGTCCTAGGATTAAGCCCTGCATCGGGCTCTCTACTCAACATGGAGCCTGCTTCCCCGTCTCTCTCTGCCTGCCTCTCTGCCTATTTGTGATCTCTCTCTGTCAAATATATATATATATATATATATATATATATATATATATATATATAATCTTTAAAAAAAAGATTTTCTTAGGCTGTACATTTGATAACAAGAACCTCTGGAATTAAAACATATTTTAGATTTATATTTCCTTAATTATCTTTGAGATGAAAGGAATAATCAAAATATGGAGTTTAATCTTCTCATGCCATATTTTTTAAAGATTGAAATCAGTAAATTCTACAAATTTTACCATAGGATCAGCTTAATTTCTTTTTTTTTTTTTTTTTGGATCAGCTTAATTTCTTAATTTAAGAGCATATTAATTGTGCATAGATACCATACCACCTAGTTATATTTTGCCAGTTCCTTACTTAATTTGTGACCACTATCAACCAGCCTTTAAGGATCAAACATTTCATAACATTTCTCACTATTTCATAATTTAGTAAGTTACTGAAGATATCAGTCCAATATTCATAATATGGATGATTCCTGCTTTAATATATTTGAAACTAAATATAAATTTATATTTATATCTATATAAAAATAATGATAATATGAGCTCCTAATGTGGCCACTGTATGGAGAAGTTTCAAACCGTTCTATTTCAGGAGAATATATACGTCTAGAAAAACCTTCAACATAGCTCATTTCTTCTAGTAAAGGTCATTAGAGAATGTGTCACATGAAGAGTGATGAATAATAGGGCATCTAATTATTCAGGAAACAATGCAAAATTAGCATGATTCTACTAGGTAGGATAATTGTTATCTCCCTTACCTGATTACAATTTGACATTTTACAGATTGATTTCTTAATCTATTCAATTGTTCAAGCAACTCTTCCTAATACATTAAAATTTTCTTTCTTTTTTTAGTGTTTTTTTTTTTGTCTGTTTTATGGTAAGGAAGAAATAAAAATACTGTTAACTCCCTTAATACATGAACTAGTGATTAGAAAATGTATTATCTTAAATACAACATAGTATAAAGGATTATATAAATTTAGAAGCATTTTGCTTCTTGGACAGACTAAAGTTAATTGAATAAGGTCTTCCTGGCATACTTATTTTTGGTTCTTTAAATCATGATGTTACATACTTTGTAGTGTAGTCCATGTTTTAATAAGTTCATTGTTTTTTAATTGAAACAAAATTTGCAGTTGTTACTGGAACTTTATTAAACAATGATACAGAAAAATAACCTGGTGCTGAGAAAAGAAGACTAAAACAAATTTGATTTGATGATCAGTTTGTCACTATTTGGCAGTAGGCTGGTTCTGCCATTTTAATTTCATAGTGTGCAAATTGCTCAATAAAAATTGTTTACCCTCTTTGCAAAGCCATTAACTTTTTGTTAAAAATGAAAAACTCATGTACCATTAATTAAACAAATATGTTATTTAAAAATTCTTATCTAGGGAAGACACTGTCCTTGCTGATGATTAGACTTAAAGAATGATTTCTTCCTTTAACAGGAGCATTCTTTTGAAGGTGCTTCACTTTTTTTTTTAAAGATTTTATTTATTTATTTGACAGAGAGAGAGAGATCACAAGTAGGCAGAGAGGCAGGCAGAGAGAGAAGGGGAAGCAGGCTCCCCGCTGAGCAGAAAGCCCGATGCGGGGCTCTATCCCAGGACCCTGAGATCATTACCCAAGCCAAAGGCAGAGGCCTTAACCCACTGAGCCACCCAGGCGCCCCTTCACTTTTTTTTTCTTACCTTTTCATACCTTATCACACCAAACAAAAATTCCCCAAAGAGTAAACAATCATTTTTATCTGGTTTTTATTTACCTAAGAAATTTATCTTCCTGATTGGATTTCAATTGATTCTCAATCTTCTATGCATTTTTACATAACAGTGTATGAAAGACTGAAATGTCTGTTTTATTATATATGTAAATATAATTATTAATTAGAATACTCTTGATTATATCAAGTTCTGAATGTTTCTCTTGAAATGTTTCCTTTACCTTTATCCTCTCCAACTTGTTTTCTCATTCTTTCCCTCAATTTCTTCCTCTTGCCTTCTACTTTGTCTTTTATGTTTTACCTTTACTGTTTTCCTTCAGTTTCCCTGGTTATACAGCACATCAGGATGCTATGTCTAAAAATCGTAAAATATGGAGGGGGGGAGAGAGAGAGAGAGGAAGAACAGGAGAATGAACATTATATTTTCTATTTTAGTATTCTCATTTCTTCTCCCCACAGCTTTGTGTTGATCCCATCTTTAAAATCAAATGCATTAAAAGTATTTAAACTTTCAGAAACTCAGATCCTAAGTTCTTTATTTTATAATTCTTTATCCACTATGTGAAAAGAAAATGTTTAAATAATGGCTAAATAAATAGAAGTCCATAGTTCTTTTACCGTAGGGTGCATCTTCAAAGAATGATAGTACATAATAATAACAAGAAACATTCTAGAATCAGGGAGGGTGATCTAGAGGATTAACACTTACTTCACCTGGAGCTCTTCAGTATGAAGCTTGTGAAGCCAGCTTTCCAGATGGCTGATCAGTGACAAATTATGCTTAAGAAAATGGCCTAAAGAATCATTCTTTGGAAACCACGGGAGGCTATCACAGTTAAGTAAAGTTGGGGAAATGCTGTAGTGTTTACCTCTTTTCTCATAGCCTTATAAAATTATGGAATACCAACTAAATTTTCCATTGAAATAAAAAATTTCTTAATATTTGATATTTCTATACTTGAATGATGCTAATCATGTACTCAGATCTTCTGTCTTTCTTTCCTATACTTCTGTGGGCAGAGCAAAAACCTTAGTCTTACTAAAAAACAAACAACAAAAAAAAAATACTGAAGTGATAACCTGAGCAATTCTTTATGCATTTTTTTAAGATTTTATTTATTTATTTGACAGAGAGAGAAAGTTCACAAGTAGGCAGAGAGGCAGGCAGAGAGAAGGGGGAAGCAGGCTCCCCACCAAGCAGAAAGCCCAATGCGAGACTCAATCCCAGGACCTTGAGATCATGACCTGAGCCGAAGGTAGAGGCTTTTTTTTTTTTTTAGATTTTATTTATTTATTTTTCAGAGAGAGAGAGGGAGAGAGAGCACAAGCAAGCAGAGGCAGAGGAGAAGCAGGCTTCCCGCTGAGCAAGGAGCCCGATGCGGGACTCGATCCCAGGACCCTGGGATCATGACCTGGGCCAAAGGCAGCAGCTTAACCAACTGAGCCACCCAGGCGTCCCCGAAGGCAGAGGCTTTAACCCACTGAGCCACCCAGGCACCCCCTTTATGAATTTTTTAAAGGCATCATAGATTGAATTATATTTTGGAGATTCCTATCTCTAATACCTTTCTCAAGATTATGATTTCATATTGCCATCAGTGTTAACCAACCAATTAAATTATTTTATTTATTTTAAAAGTCAAATTATTATTTATAAATCCTTATCTCATAGACAAAGATGCAACAATGCATTTCCTAGGTAGAGAGGAACAGTGAACTGTGCATATATGTGTGTGAGCATGCATGTGTGTATGTGTGTGTATGTTTAATTTTAACATTTGTGTAGCATGTAAACTCAGTGATGGTTGGGGCTTTTTTCTGATCATAATTATGATATCCATACCACTTAGAAAAGTGCCTCGCATATAGATGGTACTCAATACATATTTTTTTAATTAATGGGTTTGAATATATTGTTCCATTGGATTTTAATCTCATGTCAAATAAGAAATATGATACCCATGAGATTCCACTTTTGTTGGTGACACTTCCTTTTTTTCTTTTATCATATTGTGATATTTTCTTTTTATCTAGGAATTTATACATTTCACTGGAATGTGTGTAAGGCTGTGCCTTGTTAATTGTAATTTTGTACATCACACAGTGGACCCTTCCCAACTTTATTTTTTTTATTTTCATTTAATTCCAGTTAATCTACAGTGTTATATTAGTTTCAAGTGTACGATAAAGATATTCAACAATTCCATACATCACCTGGTGCTCATCAGGACAAGTGCACTCCTTAATGCCCATCACCTATTTAACCCATCGCCACCCCATTCTGTCTGTTAACCTTCATTTTTTCTCTATAACTAATACTCTGTTTTTTGGTTTGTCTCTCTCTTTCACACGTTGCTCATTTTTTTTCTTATATTCCACATGAGTGAAATCATACATATGCTATTTGCTTTCTCTGACCTATCTCATTTAGCATTATAATCTCTAGCCCCATCGAATCATAGCAAGTGGCAAGATTTGATTCTTCCTTTATGTCTGAAGAATATTCCATTGTGTATATATACCACATCTTATTCATCCATTCATCAATCAATCAACACTTGGGTTCCTTCCATATCTTAACTATCGTAAATAATGCTGCTGTAAACATAGAGGTTCACGTTTCCCATTGAATTCATATTTTTGTATTCTTAGGGAAATATCCAGTAGTATGATTGCTGGATCATAGGGTAGTTCTATTTTCAATGTTTTGAGGAAAATCCATAATGTTTTCAACAGTGGCTGCACCTCTTTGCATTCCCATCAACAGTGCGATAGGGTTCCCCTTTCTCCACATCTTTGCTAACACCTGTCATTTCTGGTGTTGTTGAGTTTAGCCATTCCAATAGATGTGAGGTGATATCTCACTGTTTGGATTTGCATTTCCCTGATGGTAAGTGATGATGAACATCTTTTCATGTGTCTTTTGATCATGTCTTCTTTGGAGAAATATCTGTTTCTGTCTTCTGCTGATTTTTTCATTGTTACTTGTTACTATATATTTTGCATACTAACTCTTCATTGGATATGTCATTTGCAAATATCTTCTCGCATTCTATAGGTTGCTTTTTAGTTTGGTTGATTGCTTCTTTTGCTGTGCAGAAGCTTTTCATTTTGATGTCATCCCAAAAGTTTATTTTTGCTTTTGTTTCCCTTGTCTCAGGAAACATAACCTAGTTGCTAAGGTAGCAACATAAAAGTTGCTAAGGTTGATGTCAAAGAGGTTACTGCTTGCATTCTCCTCCAGTATTTTTATGGTTGTAGGTCTCACATTTAGGTCTTTAATCCATTTTGAATTTAATCTTGTGCATAGTTAATTAAGTCATCTAAGTTCTTTCTTTTGCATGCTGCTGTCCAGTTTTCCCAATACAATTTGTTGTAGAGACTGTCCTTTTCCCATAGTATATTCTTTCCTGCTTTGTTGAAGTCTAATTGACCATATAGTTGTCGGTTCATTTCTGGGTGTTCTGTTCTACTCTATTAATCTTATGTGTCTGTTTTTGTGTCATTACCATACTATTTTTTATTTAAATACATTTAGCCAACATATAGTACACCATTAATTTCAGATGTATTGTTTAATCCATCAGTTGCATATAACACCCAGTGCTCATCACATCATTTGCCCTGCTTAGTGCCCATCACCCAGTTACCCCATTCCCCTGGTCAGCTCCCCTTCAGCAACCCTCAGTTGACTTTCAGAGTTAAGATTGTCATGGTTTGTCTCCCTCTCTGATTTCTTCCCATTCAGTTTTCCCTCCCTTTCCTTATGATCCTCTGCACTGTTTTTTATATTCCACATAACAGTGAAACCTTATGATAATTGTCTGTTGTGGACATTGCTGCTATGAACTTTGGAGTGCAGGTACCCTTTCATTTCAATGCATCTGTATCTTTAGGGTAAATACCCAGTAGTGCAATTTCTGGATCATAGGGTAACTCTATTTTTAACTTCTTGAGAAACCTCCATACTTTTTTCCAGACTGGCTGTATCAGCTTGCACTCCCACCAACAGTGTAATAGTGCTCCCCTTTCTCCACATCCTCGCCAACATTTGCTGTTTTCTGACTTGTTAATTTTAGCCATTCTGCCTTATGTGTGGTGATATTTCATTGTGGTTTTGATTTGTATTTCCCTGATGCCAAATGATGTGGAGCATTTTTTCATATGTCTGTTGGCCATTTGTATGTCTTCTTTGGAGAAATGTCTGTTTCATGCCTTCTGCTAATTTCTGGACTGCATTATTTGGTTTTTGGGTGTTAAGTTTGAAAAGTTCTTTATAGATCTTGGGTATTAGCCCTTTATCCGATATGTCATTTGCAAATATCTTCTCCCATTCTGTTGTTTGCCTTTTAGTTTTGTTGGCTCCTTTGCTGTGCAGAACTATTTTATCTTGATGAAGTTCCAATAGTTCATTTTTTATTTTCTTTCCTTGCCTTTAGAGATATTGGTCTAGCAAGAAGTTGCTGCAGCTAACTAAAGTCAAAGAGGTTGCTGCCTCTGTTCTCTTCCAGGATTTTGATAGATTCCTGTCTCACATTTAGCTCTTTCATCCATTTTGAGTTTATCTTTGTGTATGGTGTAAGAGAATAGTCCAGTTTCATTCTTCTGCATATGGCTGTCCAATTTTCCCAGCACCAATTTTTGAAGAGACTATTTTTTTCCATTGGATATTCTTTCCTGCTTTGTCAAACATTAGTTGACTATGGAGTTAAAGGTCCATTTCTGGGTTCTCTGTTCTGTTCCATTGATCTGTGTCTCTTTTGTGCCAGTACAATGCTATCTTGACCATCACAGCTTTGTAATATAGCTTGAAGTCAGGCATTGTGATGCCCTCAGCTTTGGTTTTCTTTTTCAACATTCCTCTGGGGATTCAAGGTCTTTTCTGGTTCCATGCTAATTTTAAGATTATTCGTTCCAGCTCTGTGAAAAATGTAGATGGTATTTTGATAGGGATTGGATTGAATGTGTAGATAGCTCTGAGTAGCATAGACATTTTAATAATATTTATTCTTCCAGTCCATGAACGTGGATTTTTTTTTTTTCATCTCTGAGTATTCCTCAATTTCTTTCTTAAGTGTTCTGTAGTTTTTAGAGTACAGATGCTTTACCTCTTTGGTTAGCTTTATTCCTAGGTACATTATGGATTTTGGTACAATTGAAAATGGGATTGACCCCTTAATTTCTCTTTTTCTGTCTCATTGTTAGTGTATAGGAATCCAACTGACTTCTGTGCATTGATTTTGTATCTTGCCACATTGCTGAATTGCTGTATGAGTTCTAGAAATTTGGGGTGGAGTCTTTGGGGTTTTCCCCATAAAGTGTCATGTCATCTGCAAAGAATGAGAGTTTGACTTCTTCTTTGCCAATTTGAATGTCTTTTATTTCTTCTGAGGCTGAGGCTAGGACTTCTAGTACTATGTTGAACAACAGTGGTGAGATGCGCACCCCAGTCGTGTTCCTGATCTTAGGTGAAAAGCTCTCGATGTTTCCCCATTGAGAGTGATATTCACTGTGGGCTTTTCATAGATGGCTTTTATGATATTGTGGTATGTTCCCTCTATCCCTACACTGTGGAGAGTTTTAATCAAGAAAGGATGCTGTCTTTTGCCAAATGCTTCTTCTGCATCAATTAAGAGGATTATATGGTTCTTGTTTTTTTTCTTTTATTAATGTGATCTATCATGTTGATTGATTTGTGAATGTTGAACCAACCTTGTAGCACAGAAATAAATCCAACTTGGTCCTGGTGAATAATCCTTTTAATGTACTGTTGGATCCTATTGGCTAATATCTTGGTGAGTATTTTGACATCCATTTCATCAGGGATATTGGTCTGTAATTCTCCTTTTTTTTTTTAAGATTTTATTTATTCATTTGACAGAGAGAGAGAAAGAGAGAGAGATCACAAGCAGGCAGAGAGGCAGGTAAAGAGAGAAGGGGAAACAGGCTCCCCACTGAGCAGAGAGCCCGACACGGGGCTCGATCCCAGGACCCTGAGATCATGACCCGAGCCAAAGGCAGAGGCCTTTTAACCCACTGAGCCACCCAGGCGCCCCTGTAATTCTCCTTTTTGATAGGGTCTTTGTCTGGTTTGGGGATCAAGTAATGCTGGCTTCATAATACAAGTTTGGAAATTTTCCTTCCATTTCTTTTTGAAACAGCTTCAGTATAATGGGTATTATTTCTTCTTTAAATTTTTGGTAGAATTCCCCTGGGAAGTCGTCTGGCCCAGGACTCTTGTTTTTTGGGAGGTTTTTTATTACTGCTTCAATTTCTTTCCTGGTTATGGATTTATTTGGGTTTTCTATTTCATCTTGTTCAGTTTCAGTTTTGGTAGTTTATAAGTTTCCAGGAATGTATCCATTTCTTCCAGGTTTGTTGGCATATAGTTACTCATAATATGTTCTTAAAATTCTTTGCATTTCCTTGGTATTGGTCATAATCTCTCCACTTTCATTCATGACTTTAAAGGATCCTTTCTCTTTTCTTTTTGATAAGTCTGGCTAGAGGTTTATTGATCTTATTAATTCTTTCAAAGAACCATCTCCTAGTTTTTTTATCCATTCTGCTGTTCTTCTGGCTTCTCTTTCATTGGTTTCTGCTCTAATCTTTATTATTTCTTGTCTCCTGCTTGGTTTACACTTTATTTGCTGGTTTTTTTCAGCTCCTTAGGCCTAAGATTAGCCTGTCTATTTGAGTATTTTCTAATTATTTTGAAAGAGGTTTGTATTGCGATGTACTGCCCTCTTAGGACAGCCTTTGCTGTATTCCAAAAGTTTTGAACAGTTCTGTTTTCATTAGTTTCCATGAATTTTTTAAATTCTTTTTCAATTTCCTGGTTGACCCATTCATTCTTTAGTAGGATGCTCTTTAACCTCCAAGTATTTGAGTTCCTTCCAAATTTCCTCTCATGATTGAGTTCAAGTTTCAAAGCATTGTGATCTGAAAATATGCAGGGAATTTCGTATCAATTGAGACCTGATTTATGACCTATTATGTGATCTATTGTGGAGAAAGTTCCATGTGCACTTGAGAAGAATGTGTGTTCTATTGTTTTAGATTGGAGTGCTCTGTATATATTCTTAAAGACCATCTGGTTCAATGTGTTATTCAAAGCCCTTATTTCCTTGTTGATTTTATGCTTAGATGATCTGTCCATTGCTGTCAGTGGAGTGCTGAAGTCCCCAAATACTGATCTATTATTATCAATGTGTTTCTTTGCTTTGGTTATTAATTGGTTAATATAATTGATATATTTGGCTGCTCCCAAATTTTGGGAGCATAAATATTTTGTTAGATATTCTTATAGGGTAGACCCTTTAAGGATGATATTGTCTCCCTCTCCATCTCTTCCCACCATCTTTGGTTTAAAATCTAATTGATCTGATATAAGGATTGCTACCCCTGCTTTCTTTTGAGGTCTATTAGCATGGTAAATGGTTCTCAGCCCCCCCCTTTCAGTCTGGAGGTGTCTTTAGGTTTAAAATGAGTCTCATTTGGACAGCATATGGATGGGTCTTGCTTTTTTTTATCCAATCCGATACCCTATGTCTTTTGATTGGAGCCTTTAGCCCATTGGCATTCAGAGTAATTACTGAAAGATAGGAATTTAATGCCATTTTATTACCTGTAAAGTCCCTTTTTCCATAGATTGTCTCTG
Source organism: Nasua narica (assembly GCA_028533885.1). Taxonomy (NCBI): domain Eukaryota; kingdom Metazoa; phylum Chordata; class Mammalia; order Carnivora; family Procyonidae; genus Nasua; species Nasua narica. The sequence continues at coordinate 18,746 of JAPYYJ010000061.1, forward strand.
TTGCTTTCTGGTCTACGTTACTCTTGGGCGCTCCTTTCATATACAGGATCCCCCTTAATATTTCTTGCAGGGCTGGCTTGATGGTTACATATTCTTTCAGTTTCTGTCTGTCCAGGAAGCTATTTATCTCTTCTTCTGATCTGAATGAAAGTCTTGCTGGAGTACCCTGAATATATCATGACAGCCCTTTTGGGCCTGCCAGCTCTGTGTGGATAGGTATGATTTCTAATGCTACTATCTGGAGGTTAGGAACCTCTTGTCTCCAGTTGCTTTCAGGATTTTCTCTTTATCTCTGAAATTTCCAAGTTTCACTATTATATGTCAGGGTGTCGATCTATTTTTATTGATTTTGGAAGGGGTCCTCTCTACCTCTTGGACTTGAATACCTATTTCCTTCCCCAGAATAGGGAAGTTCTCAGGTACAATTTACTCAAATATTCCTTCTGACCCTTTCTCTTCTCTCTTCACCCTCAGGCACCCCAATAATTCTGATGTTTGTTCATTTTATGGCATCACTGATTTCTAAAAGCTTTCTTCATGGGCTATTAGTTGTTTTTCTGCCTTGTCCTCAACTTCCTTCTTTTCTATCAACCTGTCTTCTATATCACTTATTCTCTCTTCTGCCTCATTTACTCTAGCTGTTAGAGAATCTGATTTAGACTGCATCTCAGAACATTTTTATTTCAACCTGATTAGATCTAATTTTTGCACTAAGTGATTTCCTAGTGTCTTTTATGCTTTTTTCAAGCCCAGCTATTAGCTTTATAATTGTTATCCTGAATTCCATCTCTGCCATCTTACTTAAATCCATATTGATTAGATCTGTGACAGAGAACATTACCTCTGATTCTTTGTTTTGTTGTGAATTCTTCCTTCTAGTCATTTTTCCCAGAGCAGAATGGATGAACGAGTGTACAGAATCAAAAATATCAAGCACAACCAAAGCAAAATAGACACTAGACAAATCTGAAGAGGTCAGAAATCAAAAAAGAAAAGAAAAGAAAAAAAAAAGATGGGGATGAGAGAATATAATCTCATAGGGTAGACAAAATAGGCTGATCCATTTATTCTTGGATGTATTTGTCTGTGTATTAGAAGACACTAAATCTCAAAATTGTAAAGAAAGCAAAACTATATATATATAGTATATAATATATATATTAGTATATAGTATATAATAAATATATATAATATATATAATTGAATAGAGTCAAAGCAAACAAGAAATGAAGAATGTATCTATAAAGTGTAGTTGTAAAAATGAAAGTTAATAGAAGACTTAAAAACAAAGAGCTCATAAAATAAGAAACTAGTTGAAGAAGAAAAAAGAAAAAAAAAGAAAAAAGAAATGGAAAATTTTAAACTGAAAGATAAATGAACCATGAGAAAAAAACCTTGAATTCTGTATACTATTTTCCCCTAGCACTGGGGTTTTACAGTCTTGTGGGGTCAGTAAACTTGCTGTGCACTTGTGCTTCCAGTCGGTCTCTGGGGGAGGGGCACTGCTTCTCAGGTGTTTTGCCTGGGTGGAGTTACACTGCCCCTTCCCAGGGGGCGGGGCTCAGTGTAAGCTAGTCTTTTTTTTTTTTTTTTTTTAAATATGGAACGCTTCACGAATTTGCGTGTCATCCTTGCGCAGGGGCCATGCTAATCTTCTCTGTATCGTTCCAATTTTAGTATATGTGCTGCGGAAGCGAGCACAGTGTAAGCTAGTCTTCAGTCTGGCTTTTGTTCCCTGGAGGCTTGCTGCACCTCTTTAGAGGAGCGAAATAAAAATGGCCAGAACCCCATCTCCAGCCCCAGAGCTGAAAGATCACAGTCCCTTCTCTTCAGTAAACCTTCAGGGATAAACTGTCTTCACTTTTGTGTGTGCCAAACCGTACGGACTCCTGCAGTGCA
>JAPYYJ010000611.1:0-25641 GCA_028533885.1 Nasua narica
ACTTTCAATGCCATCCCAATCAAAATTCCACCAGTTTTTTTCAAAGAGCTGGAACAAACAATCCTAAAATTTGTATGGAACCAGAAAAGACCCCGAATTGCTAAGGAAATGTTGAAAAAGAAAAACAAAGCCGGGGGCATCACATTGCCTGATTTCGAACTTTACTACAAAGCTGTGACCACCAAGACAGCATGGTACTGGCACAAAAACAGACACATAGACCAGTGGAACAGAATAGAGAACCCAGAGATGGACCCTCAACTCTCTGGTCAAATCATCTTTGACAAAACAGGCAAAAATATCCAGTGGAAAAATGACGGTCTCTTCAATAAATGGTGTTGGAAAAATTGGACAGCTATATGTAGAGAGAATGGAACCTGACCATTCTCTTACACCATACACGAAGATAAACTGGAAATGGATAAAAGGCCTCAACGTGAGGCAGGGATCTCTCAAAACCCTAGAGGAGAATATAGGCAGTAACCTCTATGATATTAGCCACAGCAACTTCTTTCAGGACATGTCTCTAAGGGCAAAGGAAACACAAGCGAAAATGAACTTTTGGGACTTCATCAAGATAAAAAGCTTCTTCACAGCAAAGGAAACAGTCCACAAAACAAACAGGCAACCCACAGAATGGGAGAAGATATTCGCAAATGACACTACAGACAGAGGTCTGATATCTAAGATCTATAAAGAACTCCTCAAACTCAACACTCCCAAAACAGATCATCCCATCCAAAAATGGGCAGAAGACATGAACAGACACTTCTCCAAAGAAGACATACAAATGGCTAACAGATGAAAAAATGTTCATCATCTTTAGCCATCAGACAGATTCAATTCAAAACCACACTGAAGTACCATCTTACGCCAGTCAGAATGGCCAAAATCAACAAGACAGTAAACAACAAATGCTGGAGATGATGTGGAGAAAGGGGAACCCTCCTCCACTGTTGGTGGGGATGCAACTTGGTGCAGGTACTTTGGGAAACAGTATGGAGATTCCTCAGGAAATTAAATATACAGCTACCCTATGACCCTGCAATTGCACTACTCGGTGTTTACCCCAAAGAAGCAGATTCAGTGGAAAGAAGGGCCACATGTATCCCAATGTTCATAGCCACAGTGGCCACAATAGCCAAATTGTGGAAAGAACCAAAATGCCCTTCAACAGATGAGTGGATAACGAAGATGTGGTACATCTATACAATGGAATAGTATGCCTCTATCAGGAAGGATGAATATCCAACTTTTGTATCAACATGGACAGGACTAGAAGAGATTATGTGGAGTGAAATAAGTCAAGCTTAGAGAGGCAATTCTCTTATGGTCTCACTTACGTGTGGAGTATAAAGGAAATCATGGAGGGCATCGTGAGAAGGAGGGGAGCGGTGAATGGGGGGAAATCGGAGGGGGTGATGAACCAGGAGAGACTGTGGACTCTGAGCAACAAACTGAGGGCTTTGGAGGGGAGGGGGTTGGGGGGTGGGTGAGCCTGGTGGTGGGTATTGAGAGGGACACGTACTGCATGGATCTTGTCACACAGAAAGATTAAAATTAACAAATTTCGGGAGAAAAAAAAAAGAAAGAGTAGGAGATATGTAAGAAAGATAAGGAATGGAAATGCCTTTTGTCAAAGATAAAAGAAGATAATTTTGTTCTAAATGAGATGGTTGTTTGAAAAAAATAGCTTGGGACAAAATCTGAATGCAAAGAAAAGTTGTAGAAGTTTTGTACAGGGAAATCTCTGGAAATGAATTTTAGGCATGGTCAGGATGGACTAAGATTAAAATAAATGAATTTTAAAGACACTGGCATAAGATTAAAAGTTGGCTTTCTCTCTGTTAAATAAGACAAAGTATTCTCCAATTGTTGGTCTGCTCTTGATAAGAAAATGCAAATAGTTGTTTTCTCTCCACCTCCCTAGAAAAACCAGTTTTAAGTCTTGCCTTTATTGGTTCTTTAATATCCCTGATCCCATTTAGGCATGTGATTTAAAACTCTAAGATTTTAACAAGTTTTCACAAGACTTAAATTGAAAATGAAGTCTCTTTAACTCTTTAGGCCTTTTCCTTGGTTATGCTAAGTTATTCAGGAAGTACTGCTAAACAAATGGTAAACCTTGGGTTACATTTGGGTAAATACTTTAACTATTCTAGAGGTTCTATGCATTTCCTAAAGTTTTAATATTTTGATAAGGTCGTCACTTGATATTTTAATTACTGAAGTGTTTTGTGTCACAGAAATAACCTGATTTCCTTGCCAGCTATATTATAAACTCTCATCTCAGCAGCTCTTTAACTATGTCTATTCTGAGTTTTTGTCATTTATAATTGTTCTAATTCTCTTGTAAAATTAGTTTCATCTTCAAGGAGGGTCACATAAATGACTTTTAGGATGATACAGGTATGCAACATCTTTAAGATCAGAACTGAAATGAGTAAGAACTTTCAGATCTAAGTAAAACTGCATTCAAACTGGAAAAGAATCAGTAACGTGGGACTAAGTGAACTAAAAAGACAATTATAGTTTTGTGATCCTTGTTTGAAAAATGTTGGTTCCTTAATGTTCACTCTTCCTGATTAAGAGAACTTAAGATTTCTATGACTTACAGAAACATGATAAAATAATCAGTTGTGAACAAATCAAAACATTCAACTTTTCTCTCTACCTGAACCCTCAAATTCAAAAGGTCTCAGTAAGCTTCCTTCCACGGCAATCCTAGTCATTTGCATAAGTTCAATGAAAAATCTGTTCTCCTTGTAACAGGACACCATCGAAAACATCGGTTATTTTACCAAGGCTTTGACTGGAATGTCATATTTGAGAAAGACATGCATAGACTCAGGTATGACCAGACAGCTTTAAGGAGCTAAGGTTGACTTTATGAAACCTGGAGCCATAAAGCCCCTTGGAACTGTTGGCCTGATACCTTGCTTACAGAGTTCTGGCAGCCTCATCAGGTGAGTAAAGAATGTCACTCCCTGGCAGGTGCAGGAACCTCAGGATACTTTGCGGACCTCAGGAAGAGGAATGCACCCAAATCTACAGGTATTGCAGGCATGTCTGATGGCAAGTACTTGGCTTGGCTTCTGGCCTGGAGAGGCAACAAAAAGTTCAACCCAGAGATTCCTTATAAAGTTCCAGCAAAGCAGATTCTAAAAGATCTGTGTGATCACTCACTGTTCTTGCTGAGCTTATGTAAATAATTAGGCCAAGTTTGTTAAAACTGGACTTGTTTCTCAACTAAATTAGTCCTGAATTGGCTATCTCTGGAAACGCGGATTATTTTAGAGAGAAAAATTATGTTTCAATAATACCCCTTTGTGGATATTAAATTCTAGATCTGATTGTCTTTAAATGTTTGTTGTTTACCTAAGTTAGACAACTTGAGGGAAACTTCAGAGGAATGACCACAGTAACTCATATATAGACAATCTTCTTGCTTGTTATTTTGTGAGAGTAATAACAGAACCCCATGGGCACATAATTATTTAAACAACTGGAAAATGGGATTAATTCCCCCAACAATTGTGTGACTTAATCACCTTGACCAGTTCTTTGTGGCTGAGATAATGAAATCATTCCCAAAAAGCCAGAGCATACCTCACCCCATAGGGTTAACTATGGACTTGTGAAGATAATGGATTCTCCCCATTTAAAATACTTTATGGCAGACCACCCCTACTGTTGTCTTCTTTTCTGGGCAACCTTAGCATCTTAGGAGACACACACTGCCAGGACCAACTGTTATCCCTAGGAAAAATCCTCACAGATTCATTAACATCCTCCAGACACAACTCTCCAGTCTGGCGGCAGTAACCCTCCAGAATCGCCAAGGCTTGGACCTCCTCACTGCTAAAAAGGGAGGAACCTGTCTCTTCCCACAGGAAGAATGCTGCTACTATATCAACCAGTCCGAGATTGTCACTTCCAAGGTTCACAAACTCCGGGAACGCATCCAACATCGTCGAGAAGAACTCCTATCTTGGGGTTTTAACCCACAGTCATGGACATCTTGGCTATTACCCTTGGCAGGCCCTTTATTGTCCCTACTCCTCCTAGTCACTCTCGGTCCTTGTCTCCTCAATAGCTTCATCCGATTCATTAGAAATACTGTCTCTGAACACACAACTGCCTGTATCCTTACCCTCCGTGGATACAGTCCCTTAAATGTAAATAATGATGATCTCTAGGGTACCCCTGCTGATCATCAAGAGGGGGGACATGAGGCAGAACAGAGACCTTGGATCCCAGTCCTCCTTATCCGATGTTCTCCGCATCCCACGGGCCCTAGTTGCACTGAGGTGGAATGGAGACCTTGGAACCAGCCTCTCCCTGTCTGCTACTCTCAGCCCCAGTGCCCCAGCTGCATTGCCCAAATTCCCCAGGATGATTTAGCATCCCTCCCCCCAGGCCTTCCATTTAGATCATGCTCTTCACAAAGGGGGGTGGGGCAATAGGCCCTGAGAAACTGCGACAATGTCCTGTTACCTTCCCCCATTACCCATAGCCATAAAAATTCATCCCAAACCCAGCCTGTTGCTCAGTCTTGGGGAGTGATCCCACTGAGCCCGCCTGGCATATATAAAGCTGTCTTCCCCTGTGCTCCATGTGCTGTTTGAGTTTCCTTGGTCGCTTCACTTTTCTGCAACAGGACCACAGGCTGAAAGCTCCTCCAGATTCTCTCTGACACAGGTGGTTGCCTGTGGTGACCATCCTGCATCCATGGGCTTAGGCCCATGCCTGACCCTGCCCAAATCCACCTGTTGCCCTCAAGATCTTTTGTTCTTTTTGAGTGCTTTTAGCCAGATTCCAAGTTAATGCTGTTTCCCAACCACAGTGCACTTTCATTTGGGGTATTACTCTCCTTGGGTCCCTTCTGGTTGCTCCTTCCCCCTTCTGTTTATCTTTGTATATCAGTCCGAGCTATCCCACTCCACTTTACTTCTCCATTGCTGTCTTCTGCCCTCATAGAGATCCAGAGCACGATCTTACATCTTAGGCTGACTTCCTTGGTGTTCAGAGTGTTCTGGTAGATATTTAGCTCACTTTAGGGGACTGATTGAAACAGGGTCTCCTACTTCTCCTCCACCTTGCCTCCCCTCATTTGGTGGATCCATTCCTTAATTTCTTTCTTCTCTCAAATTGTTAGTGTATACAAATGCACAAGACTTCTGTGCATTGATTTTGTATACTGCAATATGACTGAATTCCTGTATGAGTTGTAGCAATTTTGTGGTGTACACTTTTGAGTTTTCTACACTAAGTATCATGTCTATGATACTTTAGTATCTGTGAAGTAGCTCTGAAGAGAGACAACTACACAATTTATTTCCCATATTGATTACTTTTATTTGTTGTTGTTGTTGTTGTTGTTGTTGTCGTCTGATTGTTGAGGCTACGACTTCCAGTATTATGTTGTGCAATAGTTTTGAGAGTAGGCATCCCCATCTTGATCTTGACTTTAAGGGAAAAACTCTCAGTATTTCCGCTTTGAGAATGATATTTGCTGTGGCTTTTTCATAGATGGCTTTTATGATATTGAGTTATTTTCCCTACATCTTTATACGTTGAAGAGTTGTAATCAAGAAAGGATGCTGGATTTTGTCAAAAGCTTTTTCTGGAGGAGGGGGGCAAGATGGAGGAGAAGTAAGAGATCCTGCAGCAACCGGTCCCCAAAAGTGAGCTGGAAATCTACCAGAACACGCTGAACACCCATGAAATCACCCGGAGGAGAAAGATTTCTCACTCTGGGATCTCTCCGAGAGCAGAAGACAGCAGTGGAGAGGTAAAAGCAAAGTGGGAACACTGGAACTGATATCGGAGGATAAACAAAAGGGGGAGGGAGCCACCAGAAGCTAACCAAGGACAGTAATACCCCAAAGGAAAGTACCCGGTGGCGGGGGACCAGCATTAACGTAGAGTCCATTAAAAACACTTAAAAAGGGCAAAAAGTTCTGAGGAGTAACTAGTGGAAGGGGGTGGTCGCGGACACTGGTGCTTGGACCCACCCTTCCAGGAAGGAGTGCCCCAAAGTGAGACTGGTGGGGGGATCCAGTCCACGATTCCTGAACCTGGAGCTTTCTGCTCTTTGCAACAACCTGTGGGCCGGGCACGCACCTGCAAGCGCCTTTATAGAGTCTGCGATGGTCCACGAGCCACAGCTTTTCTCTTTGTGAGCCGGAGACAGCAACATTCGTGGCCCGCCACAGAGCCTGAGCGAACCCCGCTGGCTGCGGAGAAAACGCAGGCAAGTGGCCTAACCTCCGGGGCGCCCCTCGTGGAGCCGCAGAAAGGTGGCTGGGGTCGCGACATTCCCCGCCCGCCACAGGCCTCCCGGGTCCGAACTTGGGAGCTGCAGAAAGGTGGCTGTGGTCGCGCGCCACCTCGGACAGGCTGCGCTGTGAGCAGAAATTTCGCGGAGGGGAGTGTGTGTTCTGAACCACACAGAGGGGAGCAGAGACTCGGGCTTCCTGCAACTCGAAGGTCTGAGTGCTTCTGGGCAGAATAATTGCTTGAACTGTCTGAAAAGGTGAAAAATCTACAAAAAGCCAAAAACCTTCAGAGAGCGAAAGACTGAGAAACCGGTTTCCACAGAGCTCAGCCACTTGACTGGGGGGCGGGGTGACTCAACCCAAGCAAGACTAACTGGCAAACAACGCGGCAGACCCCTCTCCCAGAAGACGAGCCAAAAAACAAAAGGACTATAACCACAGGGTCCCCATAAAATTTGAAACCCCCAACGCCAGGGGAAATCAAAATATTAAGCTCCTGGTAATACCTTCAAACCTGTATATTTCATAGATATAAGTTTTTTGTTTGTTTGTTTTCTCTTTCTTATTCTCTCTCTATTTTTTTTATTTTATTTTAGTATTCACTTGCTTTCACTTTTCTTTTATTTTTTTTAACTACTTAACATTACAACAAGAGGTTTAATACAACTATAAACCCAGGAGGACCTGAAATAACCTTCCTCGCCTGCGAAGAGTTATAACCACCCTCCCATTTTATCCCTCTGTCAGTGTTTCTACGTGTCTGCTTTTGTTCTGGTATTACATAAATCTTATTCTTGGGGTTCATTCTGCTAGGTTCTTTTTTACTCCTTGTTATTTATTCGTGTTGGTCTCTATGTTTGTTCGTGCTTGTTTGCATACCTTATAAACCTTAATTTGGGGGCCCATTCTGGCTGGTATTTCCTCTTTTTCTCCTTCTCTCTCTCTTTTTTTTATCCTTATTCTTTCTTTTTGGTGGTAAATCCCAATTGCTCCAAAACCCTCCAGGGTGCACCCTGCTTGGATCGGGGGCGATATATCCAGTTATACATCCTCTCCTCCACTTGTCATCAAAATGTCTAGGAGGAGGAACACCCAACAGAAGAAAAACCCGGAGACTACACCCTCTCCTTCAGAACTATTGGACATGGACATCAACAGTATGTCAGAAAGGGAATTCAGGGTGACAATTATCCAGGCAATGACTAGGATGGAGCAAAACATTATAGAAGCACTAAGGGCAGAAATGAGGTCCAGTATAGCAGAGGTAAGGAGCGCTATTAATGAGATCCAATCAATTTAAATAGTCTAACAGCTACAGTTATGGAGACAGAGGACAGAATTAGTGATCTAGAGCATAAAATGGTTGAGATGAAAAGTCAAGAGGAGAGCTGGAATAAACTGCTCAAGAATCATGAGAACAGACTTAGGGAAATAAATGACAACATGAAACGTTGCAATGTCAGAATCATTGGCATCCCAGAGGGGGTAGAGAAGGACAGAAGACTAGAAGATATAGCTGACTAAATACTACATGAGGGGCCCCTGGGTGGCGCAGTTGGTTGAGCGACTGCCTTCAGCTCAGGTCATGATCCCGGAGTCCCGGGATCGAGTCCCGGGATCGAGTCCCACATCGAGTCCCACATCGGGCTCCCGGCTCCATGGGGAGTCCGCTTCTCACTCTGACCTTCTCCCTTCTCATGCTCTCTCTCACTCTCTCTCTTTCCTAATAAATAAATAAATTTAAAAAAAAATACTACATGAGAATTTCCCCAATGTGGGGAATGGAACAAGTGTTCGTGTCCTAGAGGCAGAAAGGACACCGGCCAGGATCGATGAATCTAGAAAAACACCAAGACACATAATCTTAAAATGTGCAAACTCTACTTTTAGACCGGAGGTCCTGAGGGCAGCTAGGGGAAAAGAGATTCCTTACATACGGAGGAAAGCCCATCAGAATAAAGTGAGACCTGTCCACAGAAACCTGGCAAGCCAGAAAGGGCTGGTATGATATATTCAGGGCACTAAACGAGAAGAACTTGCAGCCAAGAATACTTTATCCAGCAAGGCTGTCATTCAAAATGGATGGAGAGATAAAGAGCTTCCAAGACCGGCAAGGATTAAAAGAGTATGTGACCACCAAGCCGGCACTCCAGGAAATATTAAAGGGGGGTTTATAAAAGCAAAAGAACACATGAGTGACTTAGAACAGAAATTTGCCATCTATAGAGACAAGGACTTCACAGGCAACATGATGTCAGTAAACACGTATCTTTCAATAATCACTCTCAACGTGAATGGCCTAAATGCTCCCATAAAACAGCACAGGGTTGCACAATGGATAAAACGACAGGACCTGTCCATATGCTGTCTACAAGAGACAAATTTGGAACCAAAAGATACACCCAGACTGAAAGTGAAAGATTGGAGAACCATCTTTCAAGCCAATGGACCTCAAAAGAAAGCTGGGGTAGCAATTCTCATATCAGATAAATTAGATTTTAAGCTAAAGACTGTAGTCAGAGATACAGAAGGACACTGCATCATTCTTAAAGGGCCTATCCTCCAAGAAGATCTAACAATTGTAAACATTTATGCCCCCAATAGAGGAGCAGCCAACTACATAAACCAACTGTTAATCAAATAAAGGTCATATTGACATGAATACCTTAACAGTAGGCGATCTTAACACGCCACTCTCAGTAACTGACAGATCACCTAAACAGAAAATCAATAAAGAAAGAAATAAGAGCTTTGCGAGCCTGCTGGTGGGTATTGAGAAGGGCACGTATTGAATGGAGCACTGGGTGTGGTTCGTGAACAATCTTGTAACACTGAAAAATAAAAATAAACATATTTGGGGAGAAAAAAAAAGAAGAAACAAGTGCTTTGAACGACACATTGGGCTACATGGACTTCATAGATATATACAGAACATTCCACCCTAAAACAACAGAATACTCATTCTTCTCGAGTGCACATGGAACTTTCTCCAGAATAGACCACATACTGGGCCAGATATCAGGTCTCAACCAATACCAAAAAATAGAGATGATTCCCTGCATTTTCTCAGACAACAATGCTTTAAAACTGGAACTCCACCACAAGAAAAAGTTTGGAAGGAATTCAAACACTTGGAGACTAAAGACCAATATGCTCAAGAATGCGGGGATCAACCAGCAAATCAAAGATGAACTTAAACAATTCATGGAGACCAATGAGAATGAAGACACATCGATCCAAAAATCTATGGGATATGGCAAAAGCGTTCCTTAGGGGGAAATACATTGCCATTCAAGCCTTACTCAAAATCATTAAAAAAATACCAAATACACCAGCTCTCTTTACACCTTAAAAGAACTGGAAAATCAACAACAAATCAAGCCTACCCCACGCACAAGAAGGGAAATAATCAAGATTAGAGCAGAGATCAACGAGTTAGACACTAAATAAACAGTAGAACGCATCAATGAATCCCGAAGTTGGTTTTTTGAAAGAATCAATAAGATCGATAAGCCACTGGCCAAACTCATCCAGAAGAAAAGAGAGAGGACCTTAATTAACAAAATGATGGATGAAAGGGGAGAGATCATGACTACTCCAAAGGAAATAGAAACAATCATCCAAAATTATTAACAACAGCTATATGCCATAAGCTAAACAACCTAGAAGAAATGGATGCATTCCTGGAAACCCATAATCATCCATGACTGAAACAGGAAGATATTGACAACCTGAATAGACCAATATCTAGTAATGAGATTGAAGCAGTGATCAAAAACCTCCCAAAAAAACAACAGTCCAGGGCCTGACGGATTCCCTGGGGAATTCAACAAACGTTGAAGAAAGAAATAATACCTATTCTCCTGAAACTGTTTCAGAAAATAAAAGAGAAGTAAAACTTCCAGACTCTTTCTATGAAGCCAGCATTACCCTGATCCCCAAACCAGGTAAAGACCCCATCCAAAAGGAGAATTTCAGACCAATATCCCTCATGAATATGGATGCCAAGATTCTCAACAGGCTCCTAGCTAATAGGATCCAACAGCACATTCAAAAGATTATTCATCATGACCAGGTGGGATTTATCCCTGGGATGCAAGGGTGGTTCATTATTCACAAATCAATCAAGGTGATAGAACAAATCAATGAGAGAACCACATGGTCCTGTCAAAAGATACAGAAAAAGCATTTGACAAAATTCAGCATCCGTTCCTGATTAAAACTCTTCAAAGTATAGGGATAGAAGAAACATTCCTCATCACCGTAAAGCCTATCTATGAAAAGCCCACAGCAAATATCATTCTCAATGGGGAAAAGCTGACAGCCTTCCCTTTGAGATCAGGAGCACACCAAGGATGCCCACTCTCACCACTCTTGTTCAACCTAGTACTAGAAGTCCTAGCAACAACAATCAGACAACAAAAAGAAATAAAAGGTATTCAAATTGGAAATGAAGAAGTCAAACTCTCTCTCTTCGCTGATGATATGATACTTTACATGGAAAACTACTCGAACTCATACAGCAATTCAGTAACGTGTCAGGATACAAAATCAATACACAAAGATCAATCGCTTTCATATACACTAACAATGAAAATATGGAAAGGGAAATTAGAGAATCAGTTCCATTTACTGTAGCACCAAGAACCATAAAATACCTGGGAATAAACCTAACCAAAGAGGTAAAGGATCTGTACTCGAGGACACTCCTCGAGTAGAACACTCGATAGAACACTCATGAAAGAAATTGAAGAAGACACAAAAAGGTGGAAAAGCATTCCATGCTCATGGATCGGAAGAATCAACACTGTTAAAATGTGTATACTGCCAAGAGCAATCTCGACTTTCAATGCCATCCTGATCAAAATTCCACCAGTTTTGTTCAAAGAGCTGAAACAAACAATCCTAAAATTTGTATGGAACCAGAAAAGACCCGGAATTGCTAAGGAGATGTTGAAAAAGATAAACAAAGCTGGGGGCATCACATTGCCTGATTTTGAACTTTACGACAAAGCCATGATCACCAAGACAGCATGATACTGGCACAAAAACAGACACATAGACCAATGGAACAGAATAGAGAGCCCGGAGATGGACCCGCAACTCTATGGTCAAATCATCTTTGACAAAACAGGCAAAAATATCCAGTGGAAAAAAGACAATCTCTTCAATAAATGGTGCTGGAAAAATTGGACAGCTCTATGTAGAAGAATGAAACTTGACCATTCTCTTACACCATACACGAAGATTAACTCGAAATGGATAAAAGACCTCAACGTGAGGCAGGGATCTATCAAAACCCTAAAGGAGAACATAGACAGTAGCCTCTATGACATTAGCCACAGCAACTTCTTTCAGGACATGTCTCCAAAGGCAAAGGAAACAAAAGCGCAAATGAACTTTTGGGACTTCATCAAGATAAAAAGCTTCTGCACAGCAAAGGAAACCGTCAACAAAACAAACAGGCAACCTACAGAATGGGAGAAGATATTCGCAAATGTCACTACAGACAAAGGTCTGATATCAACGATCTCTAAAGAACTCCTCAAACTCAACACTCCCAAAACAGATAATCACATCAAAAAATGGGCCAAAGACATGAACAGACACTTCTCCAAAGAAGACATACAAATGGCTAACAGACACATGAAAATATGTTCATCATCTTTAGCCATCAGAGAGATTCAAATCAAAACCATACTGAGATACCACCTTCCACCAGTTAGAATGGCCAAAATCAACAAGACAGTAAACAACAAATGCTGCAGAGGATGTGGACAAAGGGGAACCCTCCTCCATTGTTGGTGGGAATGCAAGTTGGTGCAGCCACTTTGGAAAACAGTATGGAGATTCCTCAGGAAATTAAATATACAGCTACCCTTTGACCCTGCAATTGCAGTACTGGGTGTTTACCCCAAAGAAGCAGATGCATTACAAAGAAGGGCCACATGGACCCCAATGTTCATAGCTGCAATGGCCACAATAGCCAAGCTGTGGAAAGAACCAAAATGCCCTTCAACAGATGAGTGGATAAGGAAGATGTGGTACATGTACACAATGGAATATTATGCCTCCTTCAGAAAGGGTGAATATCCAACTTTAGTATCAACATGAACAGAACTAGAAGAGATTATGCCGAGTGAAATAAGTCAAGAGGAGAGAGTCAGTTATCTTATGGTCCCACTTACAGGTGGAGTATAAAGCAAACCATGGAGGGCATTGTGAGAAGGAAGGGAAGGATGAATGGGGGGAAATTGGAGCGGGTGATGAACCAGGAGAGACTGTGGACTCTGAGCAACAAACTGAGGGTTTTGAAGTGGAACGGGGTGGGGAGGGTGGTCGAGCCTGGTGGTGGGTATTGAGAAGGTCACGTATGGCATGGAGCACTGGGTGTGGTGCATGAACAATCAACCTTATAACACTGAAAAATTAAAATAAACCTATTTGAGGAGAAAAAATAAAAAAAATTAAAACTAAACATAGGTAAATAAATAAATAATAAAATTAAAAAGAAAAAAAAGCTTTTTCTCCATCAATTGAGAGATTCATATTGTTCTTCTCTTTCATTTAATTAATATACTCTACCATGTTGATTGATTTCCAAATATTGAATCAACTTTATCCCAGGAAACATCACACCTCGACGTGATGAACAATCCGTTTAATATACTGTTTGATCCTATTGGCGGTATGTTGGTGAGTATTTTGGCATCCATGTTGATCAGGAATTTTAGTCGTTAATTCTCTTTTTTGATGAGGTTTTGCCTGGCTTGGGGATCAAGGTAATGCTGGCCGCATAGGAAGGATTTGGAAGGTTTCTTTTCATTTCTATTTTTTGAAACAGCTTCGGTAGAAGAGATATGATTTCTTCTTTAAGAGTTTGGTCTAAATCCCCTGGGAAGCCATCTAGCCCTGGACTCTTGTTTTTTGGGAGGTCTTTGATTACTGCTTCAATTTCCTTGCTGGCTACAGGTCTGTTCAGATTGTCTGTTTCTTCCTGTTTCAGTCTTGGTACTTTATAAGTATCCGTGAATGCATCCATTTCTTCCAGATTGCTTAATTTGTTGGCATATGTTCTAACAATTGTCTGTATTTCCTTGGTATCGGTCATGAGCTCTCCCCCTTTCATTCATGATTTTATAAATTTGGGTCCTTTCTCTTTTCTTTTGATTAAGGTTTATCGATCTTATTAATTCTTTCAGAGAACCAACCTTTATTTTCATCGATCTGTTCTAATGTTCTCTGGATTTTATTTCATTGATTTCTGCTATAATCTTTATTATTTCTCTTCTCCTTCTTAGTTTGGGTTTCATTTACTGTTCCTTCTCCTGGTCCTTTAGCTGCAAGTTTAGGTTGTGCATCTGGAATTTTTCTAATTTTTTGAGAGGCTTGTATTGTTATGTATTTCTGTCATAGGACGTCTTTGCTCTATCCCAGAGGTTTTGAACAGATATGTTTCCATTCTCATTAGTTTCCATGAATTTTTAAGTTTTTCTTTAATTTCTTGGTTGACCCATTCATTCTTTAACAGGATGCTCTCGAACCTCCAAGTGTTTGAGTTCCTTCCAAATTTATTCTTGTGATTGAGTTCCAGTTTCAAAGCATTGTGGTCTAAAAATATACAGGGAATAACCTCAGTCTTTTCGTATCTGTTGACACCTGATTTGTGACCCAGTATGTGATCTATTCTGGAGAAAGTTCCATGTGAACTCAAGAAAAATAAGTATTCTTTTGTTTTAGAATGGAATGTTCTTTTTTTTTTTTTTCTTTAAAGAATTAATTCATTTATTTTCTTTTTAAAATTAACATATAATGTATTATTTGTTTCAGGGGTATAGGTCTGTGATTCATCAGTCTTACACAATACACAGCATTCACCATAACACATACCCTCCCCAGTGTCATCACGCAGCCACCCCATCCCTCTCACCCCCTCCACTCCAACAACCTTCAGTTTGTTTCCTGAGTTTAAGAGTCCCTTATGGTTTGTCTCCCTCTCTGGTTTCATCTTGTTTCATTTTTTTTTCCTCTCTTCCCCTATGATCCTATGCCTCGTTTCTCAAATTCCACATATCAGTGAGATCATATGATAATTTTCTTTCTCTGATTGTCTTATTTCCCTTAGCATAATACCCTCTAGTTCTATCCATGTCATGGCAAATAGCAAGAGTTCATTTTTTGATGACTGCATAATATTCCAGTGTGTGTGTGTGTGTGTGTGTGTGCGCGCCATATCTTCTTTATCCATTCATCTGTTGATGTACATCTGGGCTCTTTCTATAGTTTGGCTATTGTGGACATGGCTGCTATAAACGTTGGGGTGCAGGTGCCTCTTCAGAATACTGCATTTGTATCTTTGGGATAAATACCCAGTAGTGCAATTGCTGGGTCATAGGGTAGCTCTATTTTCAAATTTTGAGCAACCTCCATATGTTTTCCAGAGTGACTGCACCAGCTTGCATTCCCACCAACAGTGTAGAAGGGTTCCCTTCTCTCTGCATCCTCGCCAACATCTGTCATTTCCTGACTTGTTAATTTTAGCCATTCTGACTGGTGTGAGGTGGTATCTCACTGTGGTTTTGATTTGTATTTCCCTGATTCTGAGTGATATTGACCACGTTTTCATGTGTCTGTTGGCTATTTGGATGTCTTCTTTGCAGAAATATCTGTTCATGTCTTCTGCCCACTTCTTGATTGGATTATTTGTTCCTTGAGTGTTGAGTTTGATAAGTACTTTATAGATTGTGGATACTAGCCCTTTATCTGATATGTCATTTGCAAATATCTTCTCCCATTCTGTCTGTTGTCTTTTGGTTTTGTTGACTGTTTCCTTTGCTGTGTGAGAGCTTTTTATCTTGATGAAGTCCCAATACTTCAAGCTCTATTACAATGCTGTAATCATCAAGACAGTATGGTACTGGCAAAAAAAGAGACACATAGATCAATGGAACAGAATAGAGAGCCAAGAAATGGACCCTCAACTTTATGGTCAACTAATCTTCAATAAAGCAGGAAAGAATATCCAATGGAAAAAAGACAGTCTTTTCAACAAATGGTGTTGTGAAAATTGGACAGCCACATGCAGGAGAATGAAACTGGACCATTTCCTTATACCATACACAAAAATAGACTCAACGTGGATGAACAATCTAAGTGTGAGACAGGAACCCATCGAAATCCTACTACAGGAGAACACAAGCAGCAACTTCCTTGAACTCAGCTGCAGCAATTTCCTCCTAGACACATTGCCAAAGCAAGGGAAGCAAGGGCAAAAATCGTGGTTGAATTCTACTTTAATTGCATTATGAACAGAAAATATGCATGGGTAAGATCTTCATCTTTTTGTACTTGTCGAGGCCTAATTTGTGACCTAGTATGTGACGTATTCTGGAGAATGTCCCATGTGCACTTGACAAGAATGTGTATTCTACTGCTTTAAGATGAAATGTTCTGAAGGTATCCGTTAAGTCCATCTGGTCCAGTATGTTATTGAAAGCCAGTACTTCGTTGTTGATTTTCTGCTTAGATGATCTGCCTATTGATGTAAGTGGGTTGTTAAAGTCATCTACTATTATTGTATTATTATCAGCGAGTTCCTTTATGTTTGTTATTAATTGTTTTCTATATTTGAGTGCTCCCAAGTTGGGGTCATAAGTATTTATAATTGTTAGATTTTCTTGTTGAGTTGTCCCCTTTATTATGATATAAAGACCCTTTTCATGTCTTGTTATAGTCTTTGGTTTAAAATCTAGAGTGTCCCGTGTATGTATTGCTACTTGGGCTTTCTATTGATGTACATTTGCACCCCTCACTAGCCCCTCACTTTCTCTAGCCCCTCACTTTCAATCTGCAGGTGTCATTAGGGTAAAATGAGTCTCTTCTAGGCTACCTATAGATTGCCTTTTTTTAAATTCATTCTGACACCCTATTTCTTTTTATTAGAACATTTAGTCCATTTATATCCAGAGTAATTATTGATATGTATTTTGTACCATTTTATTGCTTGTTTTGTTAGTGTTATCTAGATATTTTCTCTGTTCCTTTCTAATCTTTGTTGCTATTGGTCTTTCTTACCTATTCAGAGAGTTCCCTTTAATATTTCTTGCAGGGATGGTTTAGTGGTCATGAATTCCTTTAGGTTTGGTTTGCCTGGGAAACTCTCTCCTTCTCTTCTGAATGATAGCCTTGTTGGAGAGAGTATTCTTTGCTTCAGATTTTTCCCATTCAGCACATTGAATATATCATGCCACTTTCTTCTGGTTTGTCAAGTTTTGTGGAGAGATCTGCAGCTCGAGTTATGGATCCTCCCTTGTAAGTTAGGGACTTCTTAAACTTGGTGCTTTTAGAATTGTTTTTCATTATTACTGTATTTTGTAAATCTTCATTATAATACGTCCTGTTGTTGGCCTGCTTTTGTTGACTTTAATGGCGGTCTCTGTGACTCCTGAATTTGGAAATCTTTTTTCTTCCCAAGATTAGAGAATTTTCCAGCTGTTATTTCCTCAAATATATCTTTCGCCCCCCTTTCTGAGCCTCTCTTCTTCTTCTGGTATTCCAATGATATGAATGATGTTATGTTTGATGGAGTGACGGAGTTCCCTAAGTCTATTTTGTGGTCCATAATTCTTTCTTTCTTTCTTTCTTTCTTTCTTTCTTTCTTTCTTTCTTTCTTTCTTTCTTTCTTTCTTTCTTTCTTTCTTTCTTTCTTTTGTTCAGCTTCATTAGTTTCCGTTATTCTATCTTCTGTATCACTACTTTGTTCCTCTGCTTCTTACATCCTGTGGTCAATACATCTAGTCTGTTTCAAATCTCAGTTATTGCATTGTTCCATCTCTGACTTTTTAAAGCTCTTTTTTCTCTGTGGGGCCTCCCTGATGTCTTTCATTCTTTTCTTGAGCCTAGCGAGTACCCTTGTGATTGTTGCTTGAAAATCTCCATCGGGTATGTTAGTTGTATCTCTTTTGGTTAGATCTCTGGCCATGAGTTTTTCTTGTTCTTTCTTCTGGGATGAATTCCTCTATCTTGGCCTTTTGTGTAAGTCTCCGTCTTCTTCTTCGGTGTTTTAGGAAAGTCTGTTATGTTTCCTGCTCCTGAAAGTCATGGCTTATTTCTTTTTCAAAGATATTTATTTATTTGAGAGAGGAAGGGAGAGACAGAGAGCGAGCGAGCACATGAGAGTTGGGGGATGAGCAGAGGGAGAAGGAGAGAAACTCAAGCAGACCCTGTGCTAAGCACAGAGCCCAGTGTGGGGCTCGATCGCATGCCCATGAGATCATGACCTGAGCCAAAATCAAGAGTCAGGCACTTAACCAACCGAGCCACCCAGGCACCCTAAGAACCATGGCTTTATGAAGAAGAGGTCATAAAGTGTCCAGAGCCTGGTGCTTTAGGGATTGTCTTTGCTGCTGTGTGCTGCATGCACTTTGCTGCTATGTTTTGGCTGCTGTATCCTTCAGGCCAGTCATCTGCAGATACTCTCCTTGCCTGCAGTGGGCAGTGTTTGGAACTTGCCCAAAGTGTGGTGAGCTTTTTCTAGGTGGGCTGTGGTCTGCTTGTTAACTGAGGCCTGGTGCTACTTCCTCTAGAACTGAAGCTTTGCAGAACTCTCCAAGGGTTTCTGCTGGTCCTCTGGGGGAGGGGTCTGTTGCACTGAGACTTTGCCACACTTGCTTGAGAAAAGCAGTACCAGCATAGTGCAGGGGGTCAGGACTTGGTGTCAGTAAGTTAGGGACCCAGTGTGGGTGCTGTGTTATCTACTGAAGCTGGTTTATGCTGGGGGTGGGGCATGGCACCAGCCTGTTCCTTCTTCCCTGGAGAGGGATCTCTGTTCATGCTGCTCACAGGGAAGCCCTCCCAGAAGAGTGAATAATCTCCACTCATGTGTCCCAGGCATTTTTCAGGACACTGTATTCATGCTGTGTGTCTCTGGGTTCCTTGCCTGCCTGGAGCAATGCACTGCACTTTGTGCTCTATCCAAGCCAAGCCTGCTGACTTTTCAAACTTCAAACATTAGACACGTGCTGTAATGGCCAACTGTACTTGGTGTTCTGGGTTGGTGTCTTGGTGCAGTGGGATGGATGAAGGTTTGACTTAGAAGTACAGTTGTGCCAGAATACAGGGGCATGAGAATTGAGGCAAGTAGGCTAAACAACCGATGTTTGAGTGAGAAACCCTCGGCAAGTGTGTCTGTGCCTATGCTGAAGGGTGGGGAAGGGCAATGGTGCCCAAAGGCTCTTTTGTCCTGAGAAAGTCATCTCTGTGAAGGCCACTTTTCATAGATGCACTCCAAGAAGAGGGAACAGTCTCTCCCCTGTGCACCTTAGGTGTTCCTCAGATCACAATGTGTGGTCTGGGGTTGTTTGTCTGTCTTATCTCCAGGATTAAGGCAGCACCCTCAGGGCTCTATCACAGCCATGTCCTCTGACCTTTAAAATTCCAGTCTTCAAGGGGCACCTGGGTGGCTCAGTCAGTTGACTGTCTGACTCTTGGTTTTGGCTCAGACCATAATCACAGGGCTGTGGGCTCCATGCTCAGTTTGGAGTCTGCTTGTCCCCCTCCCTCTGTTCCTCTCTCTCTCTCTCACTCTTTCTTTCTTAAATAAATAAATGAAAGAAAAATTCCAGTCTTCAAGCTCTGCTGATTACAAAACAAACAAACAAACAAACAAACAAAACACACACAGACACACACACACACACACACACACACACACACACACAAAGAAAATCAGCCCCTCTTATTGTCCCAGACAATAGCTTTGGGGAAATGTTCTCCTAGTGTGCTTCCCTGTGTGCTCCTCTGTCTCTCACCTTTCTCCATGACCAGGGCTCCCTCCCCTCTGTGTCATTCACAATCTGTTTCTCCCCCAAACCAAGTCTCTTCCTACCATCCTTGATGTGGCCTCTTCTCTCCCTCTAGTTGTGCAGTTTCTTCTGTCAGTCCCCATGTAGATTTGTTGTGTATTCAGAATGATTTTTTTTGTATTTATCTACTTGTAATCAAGGGACAAGACAAGCCTAGGGTCCTTCTTCTGCACCACCATCTCTCAAGGGAAAAACTTGGTACAAGTGAATAGTACTCTCTGTCTTCAATGGGCCTGGAAATCCCTTCCCCCACCTAAGGATGCTGGGTGGCACCTGGACAGGGGACTCCAACACAACAAACACCCACCAAGGGAGTATCTCTGCACTCCTAGAATGGATGTTGCTTTATTCAGGAATCACTTAATAAAGCCAGTTAGATCTTCAAATGAAAAAAAAAATCTACTTGGGAAGAGTTCTTTGCTTCCATGGGTCCAAGAACCACCTTCCTACCTAGATAGACCAGGGGACCTTACTGTAACAGTAAGGCGAATCCTTCCACAAAAAGCAGCTTACCCAGGAAGTGCTCTATTTGCCCCTACCAAACCAAGGCTCCCTTCCCCCATACAGAGACATCTGGCTTCATAGCACCAGCAGTGAAATAAGCATCTAGGTGCAGCCTACAGGTAATCCTTGTCCCGTAAACCTGAGACTCCCTTCATAAACTTACAGGAATTGAGGCATCCCAGGCTGAAGAAGTTTCTCTTAGGGGTTGCAAGCTGGGATTAGAGGGAAACACGATGGCACCAGATACACCAAACAGAAAAAATAGAATTCCAAAAGCCCTTATTAATTTGTTCTTCAAAAGTCACTCTACAAAGCATGCCAGAATCTGCATGTTAAACCTAAACAGACTGTCTGCTAAAATAAAGGATTTAGATAAAACTCAGAATCTTCTAACACCCAAATATTCAGAATATAATTGAAAATACCCTGTCATACCAAAACCTAAGAAAATTATAACTTGAATGAAAAAAGACAATCAAATGACAGAAACAATGAGATTAATCAGGTATTGGTATTATCTGACAAAAATTTTAAAGAAGCAATCATAGGGGAGCCTGGGTGGCTCAGTCAGTTAAGCATCCAACTCTTGATTTCAGCTCAGTCATGATCTCAGTGTTGTGGGATTGAGCCCTGCACCAGGCTCTATGCTGGGCGTGGATCCTGCTTAAGCTTCTCCCTCTCCCTCTGCCTCTCTTTCTCTAAAAAAAGAAGCAATCATAAGAATGCTTCAATGAGCAATTATTAATCTTCATGAAACAAATAAAAAATGGAAATCTCAGCAAAGAGATAGAAGTTATTTAAAAAGAACCAAATGTAAAGTATATAACTGAAAAACACAGTAACAAATAAAAATCTCACAGCACAGGCTCAATGGTACAGTGCAGATAACAGGATAGATAAATAAACTTGAGAACAGATTGATAGAATTTAACCACCCAAAAAAATAAATAACAAATAAATGAAGTAAACAACAAAATAAATGAAGGTGGTTCAAGGCTCTGCCCAATAATAACAAAAGGTCCTGTGTTCATAATCAGAATCCCAGGAGAAGAGAAAATGAGGGGGATTGAATGCATATCTGAACAAATAAAAACTGAAAATGCCTCAAATTTTGCAAAAGACACCAAGCGACAATTTCGAAAACAGTTTTTGAATGTAAGAAATAATACAGAGATTTCCCATATACTTTCACTCAGTTACCCCAGTGGCAAAGTACTGGAAAAAAATAGGCCTATACTTCAACTGAAAAATTGACATTGATACAATCCACTAATATTATTTAGATTTCCCTCATTTACATAAATTTATTTGTGTGTTTATGTACACTTAGTTCTATGCAATGTCGTAACATATGTAGGTCCATATATCACCTAGTACAGTTTCATCTCAAGTATTCACTTCCCCCAGATCTTTAAACCCTGGAAATCACTAATGTCTACTCCATTTCTCTAATTTTCTTTTTTTCAAGAATGTTTATAAGTTAAACCACACGGTATACAAACTTTGGGTATTGGCTTTTTTCACTCAATATAATTTCCTGGAAATTGATCCAAGTTGTGGCAGGTATCAACATTTCATTACTTGTTATTGATGAGTATTATTCCATGACATGGCTGCTCCACAGTTTTTAACCATTTATCCATTGAAAGACATATGCGTCGTATTTAGTTTTGGGCTAGTATGAACAAAGCTGCTATACACATTTGATTACAAGTTTTTTGTATATACATAAGTTTTCATTTCTCTGGGATATATGCTCAAGAGTGCAATTGCTGGATTGTGTGGTAATTACATGCTTAGTTTTATAAGAAACTGCCAAAATGTTTTCCAGATTGGCTGTACCATTTTACATCTTTAACAGCAATGAATGACTTCCCAGGTTTTCTACATCCTTGTCAGTGTTTAGTGTCGCAACTTTTTATTTTAGCCATTCTGATGGATGTGTAATAATATTCTATTTTTATTTTGAATTGTATTTCACTAATTGATGATGATAATAAAAATTGTTCAAGTGTTTATTTGCTAACTGTATGTCTTCTCTGAATTGTTTCTTAATATCTCTTGTTCATTTTTTAGTTATTTTTGTGGGGTTTTTGTTGGTGTTGTTGAATTTTGAATTGTTTCTATATTTCGTATACACCTTGGATAATTAGTCTTTCACTAACTGTTTTTAGTTAGTCTTTAACTAACTGGATAATTAATCTTTAACACCGTGGATAATTAGTCTCTAACTAGCTGTTTAGGCACCTGTTTGTTGCCTAAACAGTTATCTATACGAAATTTGTCTTCTCACCTTCTTTACAGTGTCTTCCAGATAGCAAAAGCTTTTGATTCTGATAAAGTGTAATTTATCAATTTTCCCCTTTATAGATTTTGCTTTTGGTGCAAGTCAGAGAACTCATCACCTAATCATAGATCCTGAATACTTTCACTTATCCTTTCTCCCTTAAGTGGTTTATATTTCCAGTTTAGGTCAAGGTTCACAGTTTGTTGAAAGGGCTATCTTTTCTCTGCTGAGCCACTTTTGCACTTTCTTCAAAAATGAAGGAGAGAAGAAGATGGTGGTGGAGTAGGAGGACTCTAGGCTTGTTTCATGCCATGAATACAATTAGATAACTATCAAATCATCCTAAACACACAGGAATTGACCTGAAGACTGGCACAACAAACTCCACAACTCAAGGGAGAGAAGATGTGACTTTGGAGAAGGTAAGAAGTGTGGAGAGGTGGTTTGGGGTAGAAACAGATCACTGGCGCTACTGAGGGGAGGGAGCTGTGGTCAGGGAGAATAGTGGGAGCATAGTGAGAGAGAGGAGACACAGGGGAATGTGTAAGGAGGTTTCTCCAAAAACCACTGGCTTTGAAAGCAAGAAGGGCTGAATTTTGTGAGTTGTTGCAACCAGGTGGGCTTAAATCCTGAAGTTTTACAGGTGAGTGGGCTTGACTAGGATGGAGCCCTGAATGCACTACCCAGCACCTGGAGAGAAGGCAGGCAAACAACCCAGGGATAGACAACATGGAAACAGCTATTTGAAGAATGCCTGGAGCACACAGAGATGAGGTTATTCATTCTCCTAGGATCATGTCACTGAGCAGCAGTATTCAGGGAGATGCCTTTCTGGGAACAAAGAAGGGGTCTGGTGCCATACACCACCCCACCTGCAGCATAAAAACAGAGACACCAGAGAAGGTAGAAAAGCACAGATACTGGCTGCCTAACATGTATATTCCAAGGTACAACCCCCCGTGCTCTGGCAGGCCTGTCTTTCTCACTTAAGCTTGCCTCAGTCACAGCATAGAGATCCCGTTCCCCAGAAGACCAATACTCACTGCTGCCCACACCATATCTCCCAGCCAGAGCATTCTATAGGGCCTCACTTTTGGTAGAAGTAATGTCAGATTTCATTTCAAAAGCAGACCAGAGGACACCTAGGTAAAACTCATGATGTTCAGGCCAGGAAACAGAAACTGCCCACAGCAAGCAAGGAAAGCATCTGCAGAGAAGAAGCCTGAAGGATAGACAGAAAAAAACAAAAACAAAAACAAAAAACAAAAAAACAAAGCAACCCACAACAGCATAACACGTGCACCACACACTGGAGATAATTCCTAAAGCACCAGGATTAAGATACTACATGACCTCTTCTTCATAAGGTCATTACTTTCAGGAGCAAGAGACATAACTGGCTTTTCTAAGACGCAGAAGGAGGCAGAAACTTAGACAAAATGACAAGATGGAGTAATTTAGGGCAAATGAAAGAACAAGGCGAGGCCACGGCCAGAGAGCTAAGTGAAACAGTTAAAAGTAGAACTAACCTACAATCCCAGAATTTCACTAACTGTGTATTTACCCAAAGAATACAAAAATACCAGTTTTAAAGGATACATGCACCCTGATAATTAGAGCAATATAGCCAAACTATGGAAACAGTCCCTTTGTCTATCAATGATGAATTGATAAGTAGTTGACGTGTGTGTGCGTGTGTGTGTGTGTGTGTGTGTCTGTGTGTGTATCTATATGTATTAAGGAGTGCACTTTTGATGAGGACTGGGTGTTGTATGTAGGCTTTGAGTCACCAAATTTTACACATGAAACTAATATTACATTGTATGTTAACTACCGGGAATTGAATAAAAATAAACAAACAAACAAAAAAAACCCAAATGGACCAATTGAATAACTAAAGAGCATTTGGAACCCCAATTCCTCTACTTTCCTCAGGTTGGTAGATGATTGCCATGTATATTCTCACCCCAGCAGAAATCTGGGGTGTTATTTTCTGGAGAGTTCTCTGAACTCAAGGATTCCAGGCACATACCCTAACCTCTAACTCTAACCCCAGCAGAAGTCTGGGATTTTATTCTCTGGAGAGGTCTCTGACCTGTAAAATACCAGACATAAATAATCCTAACCCCTACCCTAAGCAAACAAACAAAAAAACAAAAACACAAAAACAAAGAAGAAAGAAGAAGAAGAAGAAGAAGAAGAAGAAGAAGAAGAAGAAGAAGAAGAAGAAGGAGAAGAAGAAAAAGAAGGAGAAGAAAAAGAAAATATGGAAGCCCGACGTGGTTATTATTGTATATATTGACAATGTTATCCTAAAACATACAAAAATTCAAGGGACCTCGATAGCAAAAATAATCTTTAAAAGAAGGAAATTGTAGGAGTTAGAATTCCTTATTATAAAACTAACCGTAGAGCTGTAGTAACCAAGACAGTGTGGTCCTGGCATAAAGATAGATAGACTGTATTTCAATGGAATAAAACTGAATTACAAGTCCACACATAAACCCTTAGATTTATAGTCAATTGATATTTGATAAGAGTGCACAGATAACCTTATGTTGAAATAATAGTCTTTGTAAACAATAATGCTTAGATAAATGTATATCCAGGTGCAAAATAATGATTTTGGATCATTTCCTCACACCAGCCACACACGCAAATTTCACAATTAATCATAAACTTAAATATCAGAGTTAAAAGTATAACATTTTTAAAGAAAACACCACTGCAGATCTTTGTGACCTTCAGTAGACAATGATTTCTTATATATGATGGAAAAACACATCCAACAAAAGAAAAAAACGGATAAATTATACTTCATCAAAATTATAATCTTTTCTGTTTCAGGGGACACCGTGAGTTCAGTGAAGACACAACCCATAAATGGAAAAAAATACTTTGGTAAATGATATATTTGTTAGGGGACTAATGTCGAATATATTAAGAAATCTTGCAACTCAATAGTAATAAGACAAATAGTCCAATTTAAAAATGGATAAATGATCTAAATAGACACTTCTCCAAAAGAGATCTATAAATGCCTAATAGGAATATTAAAAGTGGTTCAACATCATTAACTATCAGAGAAATCAAAATCAAAATCATAATGAGATACCATGTCACACCTACTGGAGTGACTAAAAAGTACACAAAATAACAAGCACTGATGAAGGTATCGAGAAATTACAGCCATCATATATTGGTGATAGGATTATATAATAGTGCAGTCGTTTGGGAAAGCAGTATAGCCATTTCTTCAAAATGTTAACCATAGAATTGCCATATGACTGAGCATTACACTCTTAAGTACATACCTAATAAAAATCAGAGAGGGAGATGAACCATGAGAGACTGTGGACTCTGAGGAACAAACTGAGGGTTTTGGAGGGGAGGGGGTGGGGGAATGGGTGAGCCTGGTGGTGGGTATTAAGGAGGACACGTATTGCGTGGAGCACTGGGTATAGTGCATAAACAATGAATCTTGGAACACAGAAAAAATATAATTAAATTAAAAAATAATGCATTTCAACAGTTGAGTGGCAACGGGGTGGCTCAGTCAGAAGAGCATGTGGCTCTTGAATTTGGGGTTGTGAGTTCAATCCTTCATCTGGTTGTAGAGAGTATAAATAATTAAACTTTAAAAAAGAAACAGTCATCTGTGAAGAGAGAGAGTTTGACTTCTTCACAGGCATTGTGAGAAGAAAAG
>JAPYYJ010000619.1:0-24491 GCA_028533885.1 Nasua narica
TGAACCTTGGAAGAAAGAAGGTAAGTGGAAGGAGTCAAAAATGCAAAAGACCACAAATATGGCTATATGTGCCTATAAAACGGATTCCATTTATTTGTAGTGTCTAGAGAGAGTACACCTCTATGGTTTAGTCAAGGAATTCCCCACGTTCCATTTTCACCTGCAGGAAATTCTGTGCGGTGGGTTTGTGTCTCAGACCATACCTCTTATTTCTTGTTCCTCAGTGCTCAAGGAGCTGTTCCGGCTGTTGCCACTAGGTGGCTCTGAAGAATCACCGTTATCATACCACTCTCAAGTATTGTCTGCAAGGTGTAAAAGAAATTAATCGATCAATTAATTAATTAGTTAATTAATTAAAATTTAATTTAGTAAAAAATCAATCTCCCTTAAAACCCAGCATTTGCTCCTATACGTAATGATTATCATTCTGTCTGTAGAAGTCTGAGGTCAATAAATGATTGCAAAACCCTGCATTCTGTGGTCTGCCGATGATCCAACAACCAGTGGCAGTGGCATGTTTGCCAGAGTCATGTATTGAAGGAGTGTGCAGGTCAGGACAGGGGACAGGTACCCCGGAGAGGTTAGGCCGTCAGAGCAGGGTTGCAGAGCTGTGTCCTGTGCCATGGACACGGGATTAGAAGCAGGGGGTGGGAGAAAGTCTGGGCAGCAGGTACAGGGGTGGCGTAATGGAGGCGAACACCCTGTTTTCTGGGAAGGACCCAGTGTATGGTCCACACTACATCAGCTGACAGTGATGAGGGAAGAAAGAGAATGAATATGAAATTTAGGCTCCGTAGCAAATGGAACTGCTTTAACTTACTTATGAGTTTCTGAGCAGAAGTCATACCATAGTAAACAAACTGTTTCATGACTTTTTAATTCTTTGTAACATGTACTCCTTGCAATTAAAAGAGAACAACAAAAATGGGGAGAAATGTGATGCTACCCGGTGGCCGGATTCAGGATGGCAGCTCAGAGAGTCCCAGACCAGGGGGCTTCACAGGGAGGAAGGAGGATAGAGCTTAGGAACTTGACCCCATGTGAATAGCCAACTGTCTGGATTTTCACCTAACTGGAACAATTCCCCTGTATCCAAACTTGAGATTGGAAGTCCAACTCTGCCCTGAACTGAGAATAAAAATGCAAATGTGAGCGTGTATGGAGGTGGTAGAGCTGGAGGGGACAGAGAGATACACCCACACAGAGTCAATTAAAAAAATTAAAGAGAGAACAGGTTGGTTTAAGTTGTAGAGTCAAGACTCGTTTGTTCTTTCTTACAGCGTTCAATGGGAAATTACATTCACTTCTTGGTACAGAAATGGCACCCTGCCTCTTTCTTGGGACAGCTGATCCAGGTGGACTTGTTCCTGGGCAACCCTTACCTGCGTGTCTGCCAGCAACTGCCCTCACTACCTTCTTACATACGTATGTAAACTCTGTCTCGTGCAGGATACCTGGGAACTAGGCTCTTTTCTTCAACTTCGTATCCATATGCAGTACAAAACCATTGTTTTTCAAGAATTTTGAATTAGTCTGAATACCAGATCAAAACCTTGCATTAACTAACCTCTCTTTCATGTTCCCAGAGGCACTTTAGAATCCAGCAGGGTCTCAGGGTCACAGATTATTTGCTGGACAGTAATAAGAGATATAGAATGTTCACTAAATCTATTCTGGCTCTGTGTGTTTACTCTGAGAAGAGTTTACTTGAATAAGCTTTTGATACATTTGTTCTGTATGCCATTCTGTAGGCTCAAAATGAACAACACAGGGAGCTTCACTTTGCTCATCCATAGTTGTTACATTCACGGTCACGAAAATATATTATTTGTATAAAGAAAGTATTATAAGAAAAGCTAAAAAAATTTAAAGGTAAAGCGCAAGAACTTTGCATCCCATAAAATCAAGGGTTTACTGTGGTTAGAAGTCAGACTAAGTGAACATAATAATGAGGAATAATTGACAATGCTTTTTCCATGGGCCAAAATTTTGCTAAGTTTTGTACATCATCACTAGCTTCAGGTTCCCCCCCCCCCTTATGATTTTCACTACTGGAATTACCAGTTAGAGCCATGAGCTCATCTTCCACATCACCTAGTGCCCACGGGGTGATCTGTCAGCTCCGAAGCATCCCACTCTGTCTTGAAATCTTTACTGGTGTCTGCAGGCATGGCCACGGCAGTTTCAGGCATCTGCTCCCACACCGTTTATGATTGGTCAGTGGTATAATCGTTGCCCAGAATCAGAGCCAATGCTCTGAGGCCCAAAGATAGTTAGAAAGTATTCCTAAGATTCAGAACTCAGGCAAGATGCATTTCCCGTGAGAACTTTGGATACTTTTTGAAGCATATACTTAACAGAGAAGGACAGTGGAAATAAGACTTTGTTTGTGACAACGTCTGAAAATGTCATATTGATCCATTTACCAATAAGAAGCATAGTGAGTAGATGTGGTATATAAATACAATGGAATATTACTCAGCCATTAAAAAGGTGTTCTTGCCATTTGCGAGAATATGGGTGGACCTAGATGGAATTATGCTAAGTGAAATAAGTCAGACAGGAAAAGATAAATAGCCTTATGGTTTCGCTTATATGTGGAATCTGGAAAACAAAAGAAGGGATCACAGGACAACAACAAAATGGGCCCTTAAGTACTGAGAACAAACTGGTGGTTGACCATGGGGAAGTGGGTGAAAGAACAAAGTAAATAAGGAGATTAAGAGTTACACATTTTTAGTTATAAAATAAGTGACGGAGAAAAAAATGTACAGCATGAGGAACATAATCGATAACATTGTAATAATGTAGGGTGGAAGATGGAGGCTACACTTATCAGGGCGAGTAGTGAGTAATGGATAGAATTCTCTAATTCACATGTTGTACAAATGAAACCAATAGAACATGCTATGCCCACTGTATTTTTAAAAAATAAACAAAAATAAATGAATGAATAAATGAATAAAAGAATCATAGAAAGGACACTTGTTTTTTTTCTCTTATGTTCAGTGAGCCAGCATATAGTACATCCTAAGTTTTTGATACAGTGCTCAATGTTTCATCAGTTGTGTACAACACCCAGTGCTCATCACCACACGAGCCTTCCTTAATGCTCATCACCCGGCTACCCTATCCCCTCACCCCCCTCCCTTCTGTAACCCTCAGTTTGTTTCCCAGAGTCCAGAGTCTCCCATGGTTTGTCTCCCTCTCTGATTTGGAAGGGCACTTGTTACGATGGCTTTCATCATGTCTGTGAGCACAGTGGAATGAGTCAGAGGAAAATAGTCACTACCTTCCTTTTAATTGTTTAAAAAAAATCCATCCCCTGACTTGTGGATGTAAGTAATATTTTCTGTCTAGTTGCGTGGGAAAAAATCACTGTACCTGTTATTTGGTTGTACCATGCCATCAGGAGTATGTTGAGGCTCTAAACCTAGGTACCTATGAATAGGATCTTATCTGGAAATTGCATATTTGGTGATGTTTCAGGTTACAATGAGGTTATTAGGGTGGGCCTTAATCCTATATGACATATGGCATCATAAGAAGTGAAAATGCCACTGAAGACAGGGACAGTTGGGGAGAACATATGATGACGGAGACAGAAACTGGAGTGATTTTGCTTTAAGCAAGGAAAAGGAAGGGGCGCCTGCGAGGCTCAGTGGGTTAAAACCTCTGCCTTCGGCTCAGGTCCTGATCTCAGGGTCCTGGGATAGAGCCCCACATCAGGCTCTTTCCTCAGCGGGGAGCCTGCTTCCCCTGTCTCTCTGCCTGCCTCTCTGCCTACTTGTGATCTCTCTCTCTCTCTCTGTCAAATAAATAAATCTTAAAAAAAAAAAAAGGCAAGGAACATCAAGGATTGATGGTTGCCACCAGAACTGTGAGAAACTCCATACCTTTTGTTTTGAGCCACTAATTTGTATAGTTTACTATAGCAGTCAATGGAAACAATGACAGAACCTTAGTTTTGTTTCTTTTCTTGTCGGATTGCTTGCTTTGCTAAGATTAACAATAAGGCTGTAATTTATGATATGGAAAACAGTAACATACACTGGTTAGATGTATTCACTCATCTAAGCCTTGAAACTTACTAGCCCTGCCTTCATCGTGCCTCAGTTCCCTGATGTTGAAAGTCAGGCAACAACAGCCTCTCCTCATAGGTTGTGGTGAGGATTAATGAGTAAATATAGGTTTCACACTTAACAGTATTGGACAAAGGGAAGGTAACAAATATTAATTATGTCATCATTCCTATCATCTCAGAATGGACTTTTAAAGTTTTGAGAGCCATTTTTATTATTATGTGCATTCATATTATATGATGTTAAGTGACCTTCATAATATAATATTTATCATCAAAAAGCAGTTAAAAAAAACTACATATTGGAGGCTCCTGGGTGGCTCAGTTAGTTAAGCGTCAGACTCTTGGTTTTGGCTCTGGTCATGATCTCCGAATCGTGAGATCCAATTGTGAGATTCGAAAGAATCTGCTTAAGAGTTTCTCTCTCCTTCTCCCTCTGTCCCTCCCACCCCCCTCACACTCACTCTCTTTCGCTAAAAACAAAACCAAACCAAATGCTGTAAGTGGGATATTCTTTCACTTCTGTCCTTAAATATAGCTACATTTGCACAGTAAAATTTCTTTTTTTTTTTAAAGATTTTATTTATTTATTTGACAGAGAGAGTACAAGCAGGGGGAGCGGCAAGGGGAGGGAAAAGCAAGCTCCCACTGAGCAGACAGCCTGATGTGGGGCTTGATCTCAGGACCCTGGGATCATGACCTGAGCCGAAGGCAGACAGTTAACCCACTGAGCCACCCAGGTGCCCCTGCTCAGTAAAATTTCTGAAAAAAATAAAAAAATATATATATATATATATTCAACTGTAAACAGTACTTATCCATGAGTAGTAGACATTTTAAAAGTTATTTTTAAAAAGATTTTATTTGACAGAGAGAGAGAGATCACAAGTAGGCAGAGAGGTAGGCAGAGAGACAGGAGGAAGCAGGCTCCCTGCTGAGCAGAGAGCCCGATGTGGGGCTCGATCCCAGGACCCTGGGAT
Source organism: Nasua narica (assembly GCA_028533885.1). Taxonomy (NCBI): domain Eukaryota; kingdom Metazoa; phylum Chordata; class Mammalia; order Carnivora; family Procyonidae; genus Nasua; species Nasua narica. The sequence continues at coordinate 5,062 of JAPYYJ010000619.1, forward strand.
CATGACCTGAGCCGAAGGCAGAGGCTTTAACCCACTGAGCCACCCAGGCGCCCCAACATTTAAAAAATTCTAATGATTTCTTTTTCTTTCCTTGTATTTTCCTTTTTTTTTTTTTTTAACAACAAAAGGACTTGGGTTTAGAAGTGAAAAAGATAACAAGATAGAAATAAATATCCTCAGCCATTCCCAAAGGAGCCTGCGTCAGGGTCAGATGTACAATATCTCCAAAGCAAGGAAATTAGGTAATAGGGTGGCCACAACTTTAACTTCTGAATCTACCACATGACAAGCCCAGTAGGCATCTTCAGGGACGCTAAGATGTCTAAGGAGAGGCAAGCACGTCTTTCAGATAAACCTTGCATTCCGCAGACTCGTGATGTCTCTACTCTCCGGGACTTAGTGGAGGTCACGAGATGAAAGCATTTTCACAACATGCTTATCTGTTCTCTCCAAATAAAGCCCCTTGAACTGAAAGCAGGCTCAGGATTTTGACCTCCAAGTTAGCCAAGCAGGGAACCCACAGGAGAGGGAAAGGGGGACGGAGCATGAGATGGCCCAGTGCTCTCAGCCCACAGCTTTCGGTGGGGAGATGCTTCAACAGCGGGGTTCAGGGGGGCAATTTAGTCACAGGCTCCTTCAGCCCAGGGCCGAGGGAAACAGAAACACGTGGATTAACATACCTCTGGAGTATCTTCCTTGGACCACTAAATTAGTAAAAGAAAAATATACAGATGGCCAACGCTTGTAACACAAATAAGCTAAGTTCAAAATGTGATGCACCCCTGAACCGATCTAGGGATTTCGGTGTTATTCTGGACACAGAAAAAACAAAATCCCTGCAATCACTGTTGCCTCTCACCAGCATGGCCCAGATTATGATCTGGATGTGCAGGCCAGATGAGTAATAGTGTGAATGAAAGCCAGAAAATTAGGCCTGGACAAAGGAGAGTGTTGGAGGTTCAGGAGACACCAAGACATTGCTTTGGCCTAGCTGGAGCCTGGGAACTCTAAGACTGAACACAGAGGACGAGAAAAGTGACTAAAAATACCATCTGCTTACTCTGTTACTGCTCCCTCCAGCAGGGAAAGTGGAAAACTGGGTGCGTCCCTTTTCAGATCTCTGAGAGAGAACACACGTGGCTAGGAAGCTTGAATGGCAGGTCGCCCCGCTGACATGTGATTCTAGATTTGTTCTTGTTTCTTTCTTCCCCCTTTTCTACTAGGTAGCCAGGCATCAGTGAAAAAAGGAAGTAACAACACAAAGAATATTTCACTGAAGGATAAATTATTTTTTTAAAGTATGAAAACTGTAGTCAAACCAGATACAAATGAGTAAACCAATCTGCAGCCCCACCACTCAATTTTTTCCCAAGTATCGTGTTTGTGCATTTCCTCCCTATGTTAGTCTGCTAGGGCTTGCACGACAAAATTCCACAGACTGCGTGGCTTCAACAACAGAAATTTGTTTTCTCACAGTTCTGGAAGGTAGATGTCCAAGGTCAAAGTGTCAGCATGTTTGGTTTCTTGGTGGTTTCTCTCCTGGGCTTGTAGATTGTCACCTTGTCACTGTACCCTCACATGGTCATCCCTAGCTCCGTCTTTTCTGTGACCAATTCTCCTTTTATAAAGATACCAGGCACATTGATTTAGGCCCACCTATAGGATTTTTTAATCTTAATTTCTCTTTAAAGGAAACGTGTCCAAACCATCACATTCTGAGATGCTAGGGTTTAGGATTTCAACATAATTAATTTGGGAGGGACATAATTCTGTCCCTAGTAGTGCCATTATATTCTCCATGTGTGCACATGTAATACATATACATTACATGGGGTTTCGTATATCTGGAGACTCAACAGTTCCTCAATATCATGAAACGAGTAGCTAAATGTACCCAGTTTTCTCCCCACTCTAACCATTGGGATATGCACTCTCTTTCTGTGTTAAGGACTGGGACCAGCCCAAGGGAGGTGACTAGCCATGGACCGGTAGGAAGGGACTGATCTTGTATTTGGGACTCGAGTCTCCTGTTTTCAATCTGTTGTGCGACAGGCTCCCCTTTATACTTTGCTATTTTGTACTGTCTCCTTTTAGGGGACCACAGAGAGGATGATATATTTTTAAAGGTTTTATTTATGAGAGAGAGAGAATGAGAGAGTATGAGCGGGGGTGGGGAGGCAGAGACAGAGGGAGAAGCAGACTCCCTCCTATGCAGGGAGCCCGAAGAGATGCAGAGCTGGATCCCAGGACCCTGAGATCACGACCTGAGCCCAAGGCAGATGCTTAACCACTGAGCCACCCAGGTGCCCCGAGAGGATGATATTTTAATGTCAAAAGAAAAGGTGAAAAAACAGGGTACCTGGGTGGCTCCGTCAGTTGAACACCTGGCTCTTGATTTTGGCTCAGGTCATGATCTCAGGGTCATGATTTCAGGGTCTTGGGATCGAGCCCTTCATTGGGTTCCAGATCAGTGGGGAGTCTGCTTCTCTCCCTCTTCTTTTGCCCCTCCCCCTGCTCACGCTCTCTCTCCACAATAAATAAATAAATCTTAAAAAATGTAAGAGGTGAAAAGGAAGACAGAAATCACATCACATGGAAACAAATATCCGATAAAGGGTTAAAATCCAAAATATTTAAGCAACTCATGCAACTCAATAGCAAAAACAAGCCAAACAATCCAGTGTTTAAAAGGGCAGTAGATCTGAATAGAAATTTTTACAAAGAAAAGATACAGATGGCTGGCCGGAAATGCATGAGACGATGCTCAACATCATAGCTGTCAGGAAAATGCAAAACAAAGCCATAATGTGATATCACCTCATCCACGTTAGAATGGGGATTATGAAAAAGACAAGCTATAAGAAGTGTTGGTGAAGATGTGGTGAAAAGAACCCCTCATCCACTGTTGGTGGCAAATGGGTGCAGCTACAATGGAAAGCAATATGAAAGTTCCTTTAAAAATTAAAAATAGGGCGCCTGGGTGGCTCAGTTGGTTAAGCGACTGCCTTCGGCTCAGGTCATGATCCCGGAGTCCCGGGATCGAGTCCCACATCGGGCTCCCGGCTCTGCGGGAAGTCTGCTTCTCCCTCTGACCTTCTCCCCTCTCATTCTCAGTCTCTCTCTCTCTAATAAATAAATAAATAAAATCTTAAAAAAAAATTAAAAATAGAACTACCTCATTTTCTACCAATTCTGGTTCTGGATTTCTCTGATGAAAACAAAACACTAACTTGAAAATATATATGAACCTCAAGTTAATTGCAAATTTATTTATAATAGCCAAGACACAGAAACGATCCAAGTGTCCCTTGATGGGTGAATGGATAAAGAAAATGTCAACTATAATACACACACACACACACACACACACACGCATGCACAATTGACTATTACTGAGCCATGAGAAGAATGAAATGTTGCCACCTATAGCAACGCAGATGCATTTTAAGGGCGTTATGTTGAACGAAATAAACCCCATAGAGAAAAAAAATACCATATGTCCTCATTTACATGTAGAATCTAAAAGAAAAACCAAGCAAACAAACAGAAAAACCAAGTGCAGAGATATAGGGAAGAGATTGGTGGCTGCCTGAGGTGGTGGCTGAGGGGTGGGCAAAATGGTGAAATGAGTCAAAACATACAAACTCTAGTGATGAATAAGTCACGGAGATGTAATGTACAGCATGGTGACTATAGTTACTAATACTGTATTGCAAATGTGAAAGTCGCTCAGAAAGTAAATATTTTTTTTTTTCAGAAAGTAAATCTTGAGGGTCCACATCACACCCCAGATTTCTGTAACCATATGTAAGGTGATGGAGGTTAACTAGACTTATTGTGATGATCGTTTCATGATATACATACGGATATCATATTATTATGTTATACACACACAAATAAAAAGTAGTGATGATTTGCTTCCTCTTCCTCACCGTCATGAGGTAACTCGTCTACAAAGAAATGGCACCACATCAAAAATAACCCTCGAAATCTTGCCATTTGCAAAGACGTGGATGGAACTAGAGGGTATTATGTTGGGCGAAATAAGTCAGTCAGAGAAAGACAATTATCGTATGATCTCTCTGATATGAGGAATTTGAGAGTCAGGGCAGGGGTTCGTGGGGGGAAGGGAGGGAAAAATGAAACAAGATGGGATCCGGAGGGAGACAAACCATGAGAGACTCTTAATCTCACAAAACAAACTGAAGGTGGCTGGAGGGGAGGGGGAGTAGGGATAAGGTGGCTGGGGATGGACGCTGAGGAGGGTATATGCTACGGTGAGTGCAGTGAACTCTGTAAGACTGATGAGTCACAGACCTGTACCCCAGAAACAAATAATACATTATATGCTAATTAAAAAAAGAAATGGCACCAAAGCTAATCCAGCATATAAATATGTGTACACTTCCATTTCTTCTGTGTCAAAGCACAATCATCTCTACGAGACGTTCATAGTCAAGTCATCTCATTTGTTGGGGTGGGGCGAGAACACTTGAGGGACATATACGTATGCATAGATTTGTTGAAATATTACAGCACTAGAAGTCACATACTTTTTATTGCTTTGCTCGTTTCTCTTCACAACACCCTGAGAAGTAAGTTTCAACCTGCCTATTTTACAGATGACCCACTAGGAGGTCACACATGTCTCTGTACATGCGTCGTTTTCATTTTCTACAGGTTATCTTTTCCCAACGAAAAGACATTATTTTAGACGCAGCAACAAAAACTTTTCTCCAAGCCAGATTACGGAACAGTGACTATAGAGCGATCCCAATACTCTGAAAAATCCATGTGTATGAAAAGAATGAAAGAATATATATAAAGTTGTACATCCTACTTATGCCCTACATCTACATGTCATGGTTATTAAATGTGAGGTAGAGGTCTACTGTGTGCCGGGCACTGTCAGTCCAATGCCACCGCTGCACCCATGTCTTCCTTCCCTTGATATCTAGACTGGGTAACTGGAAATGTCCACAGGCGGCCAGATTGGATGTGAGTGCCCACCACCCGCGGTGGTGAGGTTTGATCTCAAACGGACTCCATCCCAAGCAAGTTAAGCCGGGGCTTAACCCTGAGTCCTGCAATCCCAGCACCTAAATGGGAAATGATGCAGTTGAGCGGGGCTAGCCTGTACCTTGGGAAAGTGAGGCAACTTATAACCCCCACCTTCACCCTCTTGAATAACACTCAGAGGCTATGACCTTCCTCTGAGGAGACCTCGCTCCCAGATACAGAGTGAAGGACAAGGTAAAACCTGTGTGGCTTCAGCCTTGGTTGTCTCGTGGGTGGGAAATTAGAAGTTTCACTATTTAGTCCATGGTCAGGTTGTATGGTAAATTTTGGAAAACATCTTGTGTCTGTTTTATGCCTAGGATGTTGGTCTTCCCATTTAGTCCTGAGAGGGGGTCCATCTGAGGTGCCACGGAGTTATTGCTTCGTGTAAGACCTCATCTCCCAGTTGTGGGGGCTGGACTCAGATCCACAGGAAAACGAGGAGAAATGAGGTTCTCAAAGACAAGCACAAAACCAGGACCCTGACCTCAACATCTACTTCCCCTGACTTAGTGACATGGTTTTCACAGGTTTCTCACAAGAAAGTCACCTCCCCAACTGTTCCTCTTCGAGCTGACACCCCAGTACGATCCATCTGTCTCTCATCTCTTTCCTGTTCACAGAACTAGACCCAGTGAAATTCCGTTATAACCTAGTGATGCAGTAAAAATTTCCATCTATGACTAAAACCCCAGAAGCAATTAGGGGAAGGAGTGATGTATTTAATTTCATTAAAAAATTGCATGGCAGGGTGCCTGGGTGGCTCAGTCCTTAAGCATCTTCCTTCGGCTCAAGTCATGATCCCCGCATCCTGGGATCTGCTCCCTCCTCGCCGGGGAGCAGGATTCCCCCTCCTTCTCTCCCCCTCTCTCACCATCTCTCTCTGTCATAAAGAAATAAAATCTTTTTAAAAATTGCACAGCAAGCGCAAAAACATAAGCAATCTAAATTGAAAAATTACAAAGTTCAAAAAATATTTACAATTTATGACACAAAAGGTCTGATCCCTTAATATATAGGAAATCATGGAAAAGTAAAGGCAAAAATATCCCCCCAAAATACCAGGAGAGAAATAAAGGCAATAGATATAAATAGGCGTTTGACCAAAAAAAAAAAATCATTACCTCTTCTTAACAATATGATAATCTCTAAGGAAATCAGCATTCCCAGGCACCCCTGGAGGTATTGGAAAATGGTACGAACCCTGTGGATGGGATTTGTGCTATCTAGTAAAATTTATACAGATTTCCTCTTGGAACCAGTAACCTCTCTTATAAAAAATATATCCTAAAAAACAAAAACAAAAGAAGAGAAAAGACAGAAAGGCAAAAATACCGGGCGATTCCTTACAGAAAGTTTTGTAACAGCAAAACCTAGAAATAAGACAGACGTCCACCAATAGGAGGCTGGATGAATAAGACATGACACATCTACACCTTAGCATAATGTGCAGCTAGAAAAGCAACAAGGGCTCCCTCTCTGTATGGCTACGGATTGATCTCCAGCATACATTTTTTGGCAAAAAAAAGCAAGGTGATAAAAACGTGTAGAGATGCTGCTGTCCAATATGGTAGGCAAGCCACACAGGACTATTTACAGTTAAATGAAAAAAAAAAAAATTCTTCAGTCACAGTAACCGTATCTTAGGGGCTCAGCACACACAGGTAGAATTATTATTTTTTTTAAGCTGGAAGTTTAAACAAAAACGGACAAAAATGATCACCTATAAGGTGACAGAAGAGCAGCCCAAGATAGGAGGAGATGATGTATATTCTCTTAAAAATTGTAATACATATTCACAGACTCCATGCCCTGAAACCCACAAGAAACAATGACCGACCCAGTAGAAATGACCAACTCCAGTTTCCCTGTGACGTATTACCTTACTGGTGCTGACCAGAAAATTCCTGACTGACAAGTGAAGACAACTTAATTTCTGGAGGAGGTTGAAAATGTAATTATGTTAGGTATCAAGGCCCAGTTTGGTGACCTGGCCCAGCATAAGCGACTGCATTTTCGACCTGTGGTTTTCTTTTTAACATCATTGAAGAGCTGTGGCCCTGACCTAGTGTCACCCGCCATGAGCTAACACAGTTCAAGAAATGTCTCCTTCTTCTTCCAAAGTGTCCTGTTTATGATGAGTATGAGCTCTGTAGACAGACAAGGCCTAAACCCTAGCTCTCCACTTGGAAACGGTGTGAGTTTGATTACTTTTACTTTATCTTACCCTCACTCAATTGCCTAAGCTCTAAAATTGCACTTATACAGTCTTGACCACAGAAGAAAACTGCTTGAAACAAAAACGTATCCTTGCGTTTTGAGTTTTCCAAGGATGAATGGTGAGGAAGCACATCACTTTCAAAATTCTACTGCAGAGACATTGGGATAGCTGGCTCTTTCTGAACCCTGGAAGAGTGAAAGAACTTCTCTGTGCCTCACGTTCTTCTGTAAAATAGGGGAAACGACTGGACCTTTTTCTTGGGTTGCAGTTTTGAGAATCGATGGAATTATTACACGAACACGCTTTAAACACAGCAAGGCATACAGGACCAGCTCAATAAACGTCAGATGTTTTTACAGACATACGCAAGTTCAGATTCTTTTAGTTTTGCTAGTTTTATAAACTGTTTTCATATGTTTTTTTAAATTTATTTGTTTGGGGTGGGGGAGAGCCGGGGTTAGGTGCAGAGGGAGACAGAAACTCAAGCAGATTGTGTGCTGAGTGCGGAGCCCAACACGGGGCTCGGTCCCATGACCCTGAGATCAGACCTGAGCGGAAACCAGGAGTCCACGCTCAACCAACTGCACCCCGCAGGCGCCCCGATTTTCATGTGTTTTTTAATAAGGCTCGGTAGTTTTACGAGTGAATCCTATTCATCAGCTGATGCACATTTTAAATCACCAACTTTCACTGTAACCGCTGATGGATACCCAACTAATTGTGAGGACGTCTCAGGAGAACTTGGAACGAGCTGTCTCCGGGAAGAGCACCACCATTTCTGCACATGAGGAAACAAAATGCAAGGGCTCCTCCTGGATTCAGCCTCATCCCCACAGACCCCCGACCATCCTTTCCCCTGCACACTGCTGCAGTACTGAGACAATCCACCCTCATCCTTCCCTCCTTTGACTTCTCCAAGATTCTCCTTAACGGTCATCCCTGCAGCCATCTCGTCTCTGTCCTGTCCAATCTCCACACAGCAGCCGGTCACCTTCTGAGCACGTGAATCAGATCACGTCCCTCTCAGACCCCAACCCTCCACCTTCAGAATGACCCCAGTCTCCTTACACGGCCCAAATGATGTGGCTCCTGTCTGTCCTGCAACGTCATGTCTTCCCATCTGCGTTTTGTCTACCGGCTCCAGCCACTTCAGCTCGTCCTCTGCTCCTGGAATCACCGGTGCCAGGCACGTCACAAGCCGAAGGGCTGGCCCAGGCCTGGTTTCCTCTGGATCATCAGGACTCAGCTCAGATGTCACTTCATGAGAAAGAGTGTCACCGACAACCTCATTTGTGACAATCCCAGTGCCCATCATTTCCTACTCGACGGATTTACTTATCTTTAGTAAAGCACTCATTCCCACAGACAACTGTCCAGCTTACCGACTTTCTCACCTGCTTCTGGCCAGTTTTCCCCAGCTAGAAACAACCCCCCAGGGACAACCCCTTGTCTTTTTCGCTGTGCTGTGACTTCAGCAACTAGTCAGTGGCTGTTAAGGGTGATAAGGAAAATCTGTGTGCTAAGGTGGCCAACCAACCCAGCAGGGAAATCCCAGTCCCGGCCCCGAGGCCATCCTGGGTTTTCCCTCCTGCCCTGCGGAGGGACTGCGCGCCCTGGCTACAAAAAGCGCCACAGTTGTGGAAGTAAAAGTGTACAAACTGCCCCCTTTGTTTGTGCTCGGGGCTCAGACCCTGGGAGCTTACTCTCCTCTGAGCCTGCCAGTCTTAAATATACCTCCGATCCTCCAAGGCGTCGCTTGGTTCTTCCGCCAGGATCCAGTCCAGGTTCCCTAACAATAGGTTGAATCGAATCACCCCCAAAAAGATATCACGAAGTCTTGGCCCCCAGTACGTCAGAAGGTAACTTTACCTGATGTACGGTTACTGCAGATGTAGTTAGTTAAGACGAGGTCATACTGGAGTAGGGTCTGTCCCTAAACCACGGTGACTAGTGTCCTTATAAGAAGACAACCACGTGAAGACAGAGCATGGACAACCCAGTGCAACTATGAATGCAGACGTTGCAGTCACAGAGCTGTAAGCCAGGAGATGCAGAGATTGCCAGCAAACCACCAGGAGCTACGGAAAAGCATGGACAGATGCCCTGCAGGGATTCTGAGGGAACACGGCCCTAGCAACACCTTGATTTCGGGCGTTCAGCCTCCAGAAAGCTGAGATCATAAATTTCTGTTGCTTAAGCCACGTGGTTTGGGGTACTTTGTTTTGGGAACTTGGGAAACTACTGCAGCCCCTCCCATGTCAAATACGGAATAAGTATGACTGAAAAGAACGAATTGTTCCCTGTTTGATCCACTGCGAGCAGGTACAGACGCTAAAACTGAGCTGCAGGAGAAATGGACACCACTCTCAGACACGAAAGGACTCACAGTTGTAAGAACGGCTTGCCACAAGTTCGCAGCAGTGCTTTTCAAACTTGCAGGAATACCACAACACACAGGAGAAATCATTCAAATGCAGATACAGCCATCCTGATTTCTCAGTTTGGGATAGGGCAGACCCACAGGGTGGGCCCCCCTACCCGCTATTTCGATGTGCACTTCCCGAGGACTATGATGAGGTAGCCCAGGGTCCACCCTTGGAAAACTCCTGACCTAAACATCTGACGTCTGTGTGTCCTTAATGTAACGTCTGCCCTGCAGAATTCTGGGATATATGGGATATCTCCGTTAGTGTAATTATCCCACGGGACACTGGCTCTCCCCTCCTGACTGTGGCCACAGGTTGCATTCCCACATGGATTCACACCTAAATCCCACAATATCCCTGTGTTGTTGGAGAATTGTGTGTTGTTCTCCTGTCGTAAAAAAAAAAAAAAAAAAAAAAAAAAGATACTGGAAAAATGGCAGTGACTTAACCAAAGTGTCCCAGTGTAGGGACCCTGATGTCTTCACTCCTGCTCTAAGAAATTGTCTAGCACCCTGGACATCTTACTTGATTTTTCTCCATCAGCTCCTAGTCCTGGGCTCAGAGTCCACACCCTTCTCTGCTGCCGAGAGTCAGGGGGTCAGACAGCACATGGGACAGAGAGGAAAGTGAGAGCAGAGCACATGAAGCCCAGGGGAAGATGAGACTGTGCTTGCCTGTCCCTGTCAGGTCACTGGAAGCTGTGCGGTGACACTCTGCCTCTCCCCCAGCTCCAGCCCACAGTCCCCTCCCGCACACAGCAGCGGCACGGAAGCTCTCACGTCATGGAGATGGGGCTCATTCCTGCTTGGTGCTCCATGTCCAAGGGTTCTCTCTAGCAGTCGTGGCAGAATGTTCACATCCGAGGCAGTGCATTGACAATGAAGGAGCCAAAGCTGGAACGGGCAGCTAACAATTTGCCGGCTTTCTGTGTGCCACACAGCGTAGATGGCTGTTTTCAGACCTTTTCTCTTTACATCCTCCAAGCACTGCTCTCAAGTTTGCAACATTACTTTCTTCCTACAGATCGGGGGACACTCAGGCTCAAAGAGCAAAGTGCATGCATAGAGAATTCACGGGCAGTAATAGACACAGAAGCCAATTTGAAGGGGCTAACGCTGGCTAATTCTGTGACAACTGGAGCATCAAAACACATAAGCATCATGTCAGATGGCAAATGTTTGAGCAAAATAGGAATCCAAACATCATATCAATAAAATACATAAGTAAATGATGGGGGAGAAGTGAAAGGCTCTGTTCAACATTTGAATGCCAAGTTTTAAATCCAGAAGAGGTGACACCATTATAAAAGCAACACTTAACAATTATCAGAATAACGAGTGAGTCAGCAAAGAATCATAAGTGGATTTTCAGTTTGTACCAAGTTTCACAGCAGTCGCTGAGTCACCATGGTAACTGTGCTGGCCCAGGAAAGCTGAGAGAAAACAAACAGCAACCATCCTGTCTTGTCTCCTAACCTGTGCTCGGAACTGAGGAGCACAGACATAGCCCACAGTAATTCACCTCATATATTCCTCACAAGAAATATTCCTGAGTTTCACCAACACACACACACACACACACACATTCATGCATGCTCTCTTGCTCTTTTTTTTTTTTTTTTTTTGCGCCTAAAAAACTAAGGAATTCATTGAGGTGCATTTAAGGAACAATCCATAACTCCATTCTAACCACACAAAGCTGAAAACTACTCAACTATTTCATATTAGTGAGTAATTTTTTGAAGACAATTTGGAGAATTTTCTGTAGGTCATTTTACTCCCTAGATTCAGTACATTGCTAATCACATCTAGAAGCTACTATGAAAGTCTTGGCAAATAAATATTGTGATCAACAATTTTATGGGTCAAGTTGGTGAGGCTGTGGTGGCCAGATATTTGAACAAGTACTATTCTGGATGTTTCTGTGAATGTTTTTGAATGAGACGTGCACTGAAGGGGGTAAACCTTGAGGACAGTGATTAGCTTTCTATTTGGGTGGGCCTCATCTAATCAGGTGAAGCTCTCCTTAGAAGGGAGGGATTATCTTCCTTGAGCCAAAGGGGATTTTTCAAGTAGATTGCCTTTGACTTCACTACAACATTGGCAACTTTTGGTTCTCTGGCAGATAGTTTTCAGAGTCCAACTGTAACTCTTTCCTGAGTCTGCAAACCGCCAGCCTCCCCCATCAGATTCTGCCAACCCTCCACAACCTTGAGTCAATTTTTAAAAATGAATCTCTCGCTATATGTCAACATCTTCTTTGTTCTGTTTCTCCGGAGAACACTGACTAATACAGGTGTTAAGCAGCAAGTATCTTTTCTATACTAGAGTAACTTGTGTTTTCAAACAAAAAGATTCCCCAACAACATTTGGCTACCAACAGTTCAGTGAAAACGATGATCCCTGAAAACTGTAACAAAAATTGCTGCCATTGACAATAGCGTAAAAAGTATGAACTACACAGAGGTAAACTACGTAGAGCGTCTATGTTCACAGATGTGCAAGGCCTGTATTCTGAACACTGCAAAACATCACTGAAGGAAATAGGACCTAAATGAATGGAAGAACCTACTGTCTTCAGAAGTCAGAAGACTCAGTAGTGTTAAGACTCACTGTTCCTCCCAATTCCATCTACACATTCAACCTCATCCCAGTAAAAATTTTATCATTTATACACATATATATATATATTTTAAGAAACTGACAAGCTTCTTGTAAAAGTTATGTGAAAATGCAAAGGGCCTACACTATTAAAATAACTTTGAAAAAGAAGTATAAAGTTGGAGGATAAGCACTACTGTATTTCAAAATTAAATATAAATTTACAGTAACCAAGACAGTATGGGATTGCGATGAAGGTAAAAGTGCATATCAGAGGAACGACATGAAGAGTCCAGAAAAAGACCCACACATATATGGACAACTGATTTTTGACAAAGCTACAAAGGCAATTCAATGCAGAAAGTACAGTCTTTTCAACAAATGGTGCTGGGACAAGTAGGTCTCCATAGGCACAAACATCAACTGTGATCCATGTATCCCACCATATTAAAAAAGGCAGCTAAATATGAATCACAGACCTATACATAAAAACTAAAAGCACACTTCTGAAGGAACACACTGGAAAAAATCCTTATGACCCTCGGTTAGCTGAATATTTTAGAGATACACAAAATCAAAGCATAAATGATAAACAAATTGAACACTCGATTTCCTCAAAGCTTAAAAACAACAACAACAACAACAACAAAACCCTTTTGTCCTTCCACAGACTTGTTGAGGGAATTAAAAGACAAGCCACGTACTTGGAGAAAATGTTTGTAAATCATATATCTGATGAAGGACTTATACCCAGAATAAAAAGGCCCACGAAGGTCAATTAGAAGAAAACAGACACTCCAGTAAATAAGTGGGCAATATATTTGAAAAGATACTTCACTAAGGAAGATATACAAATATGAAATACACAAGAATAGATACTGAACATCATTAGTCATTAGAGAAATGTGATAGCACCGTATCCCTGAGAATAGCTAAAATAAAAAACACTGTCCATACCAAGACCTGGAAGAGCATAGAGGATGGAAGTCTCATACACCGTTGGTGGCAATGAATAACGGTGTGATCGCCGAGAAAAACAGTCAGTTTCCAACACAGTTAATTTTACAACTCCTCTAAGAAAATACACTCAAGTGTCGGAGAAAGAAAGCATAGGTCCAGGCAAAACCTTATACCTGATAGCTCCTTATTCATAGGTTATTACTTATTAATAGCTTCTGAATTTACAAGAGCCCCAAATTAGAAACAACCCAAATATCCATTATCGGGCGAATGAAAGACCAAAGAGTGACACATCCACAGGTTGGAGTATTAGTCAGTGATTAAAAAAAAAGAAAAGGAAATATTTATGCATGCAACAAATGGATAAATCTAGAAATAATTAGGCTGAAGGAAAGGACAAAACAGGACAAAAAAGGGAGTACACATTGTAGGCTTCCACTCATATAAAATTCCAGAAGAAAACTTATCCATAGTGCGAGATCAGCGGTTGCCTGAGATCGAGGTAGGGTGGTGTGGAGATGGAGCTAGAGAGAGGTAGCTCCGGGCCTTACAGTTGGGCACAAAGAGGCTTTTTGAAGGGATGGATATGTTCATCATCTTGACTGTAGCACTGGATTGACAGGCGCATACACACGCCAAACCTTTTAGAGCATATCTTTTAAATATATGTTGTATTGTATATTGACCATGCCTCATTGGAGTATTGGACATTTATGTATTGATAATTCTCTGATGTTATTAAATAAATTGGGTGAAGTATTCATATGATTATATTTTTCTAGTGTGATCAGACACACCCTATATCTAATCGATTGGTTCCCACTACCTGTAACCAAAGCAGAAATAATTATTTCCAATTCACCTTATCCCAATATTTAGAGAAAGCTGATTTTCCTTTCCTTCTGAAGTACAGAAATAAAAATATTATATCATAATCATGATGATATTTAAGAGACCTGGTTATTTTATGGAAAGAAGCTGAGTATCATTATAATTGAGCAAACCCTAGGTGTTAAATATTTGTTTTGTTTTAAAGATTTTATTTATTTATTTGACAGAGAGTGAGAGAGATCACAAGTAGGCAGAGAGGCAGGCAGAGAGAGAGGGGAAAGCAGGCTCCCTGCTGAGCAAAGTGCCCAATGTGGGGTTCGATCCCAGGACCCTGAGATCATGACCTGTGCCGAAGGCAGAGGCTTTAACCCACTGAGCCACCCAGGTGTCCCAGATATTTGTTAAAATATTAAATTTTAAGAGAAGTGGGAGGTACAGGCTTCCAGGTATGGACTGACTAAGACGTACGGATGAGAAGTACCGCATAATGAATATAGCCAACGGTATGGTAATAGCATTGGATGTTGACGGATGTCAACTACATTTGTGGTGAGCAGAGCATAACATAGAGTTTTCCAAACACTATGCTGTACGCTTGAAACTAATGTAACATTGCGTGTCAGCTCTACTTCATTGAAAACAATATCTTAAACTCTAGTCATTTGGAGCTGTTCCGGCCCTTCAAAAGTGTTTATCGTGTTATGGCAAGAATCATGGGCACCAGGGAATAATTTACCTTGTAATGTCAAGTTGCTAGGAAGACCTAACAACTGCACATTTCCACACCCACCCAGGAGATACATGAGAATTGTTGATTATTATTTATACGGTGAGAACAATTTAAGTTCATTTATGCAAATGGATACTAATGACCTACTGCCTTGTTGAACCCGACAAGTTATTACGTATCAGCCATAAAAGCCATCTCCAAAATGGGCCTTGAGGGCTACCGTACAGCATGTAGCTGCTGATGGAATGCAATTCCACCTGCTAAACCTCTTCCCCCATGATGAGATCAAGGCAGCTTTTTAAACTTTCGACTAGTTTATGAACCTCGGCGGAGCTATTCCACACCACGCTTTTGTTCGGATCTATGCACTCACTTAAGCCAGGATTCATATCCAGCCGGGGATGTGAGGCGCAGGAGTCTTCTGAGGATTGTTGCCCTTGAATCCGAATTAGAAGTTTCAGGAGCCAGCAAGACACGGATCCTCAGAACCAACCTCTTTCAGGTGCTTGATAGGAGCTGGGCCACTAGCATGAAGAGCTGCAAAAGAAGAGACAGATCCAGAAAGCGCTATCCTTTCTGGTGTAGCTCTATGCCCAGCATCATGCTAGGCACTAAATTAGTGACAATACGCAGATACATTTGTTCACGATCATAAGAATCACATGTTATAATGGACTTCTCACCTGGCCTTTTTCTTCTCCTTGCCTCACCTATCTTCTTCTTCTTCTTCTTCTTGGTGCAAAATGGTGTTTTATTAAAGAACTAAAGCAGGGGGCAGGACCCGTGGGCAGAAAAAGCTACTGCCCCGGGGTTGTGAAAAGTTCCTGACTATATACTATGGGGTTGGGGGAGGTAAGGGAAAAGGGAGGTTTCAATTGAACTTTCATATGCTAAAGAGGACCTACAAGATACCAGAGGCCTAGCCATTGTCTCTTTAAGATTGTTTTTCCCCTCTAGCAAGGTATTAACATTAACATAGTTGCCAGATTTCTGAGTGTTACACCTGTCCCACCCAGGTCTACGGAGTGGGGGGAGGTCACAGCCTGTCAGCTTCTTTGTCCTCAGCTTGCCTTCTGTTCCCTCCTTCCCCCCTGTACAGTTTTGACCCTTAAATCTTTAAGGCTGTTGAAGGTGGAAGGTCTCATCCTCTGTAATGTCTTCCTGCTGAACAGGGGCGTAGAGATGTCCCTACGTATGGGTCAATATTGGACAGTTGGGAAATGAATAGCGGAGTTGCAAAAGGCAGCAGCAGCTAAGTCCAGGGGAAACGGTCAAGTGATCTTCCCAAGTGGAAAGGATCATCTGTGGAAGTTATGGCAGTGGAGTCAACACCAGGTGGGGAGACTTGGGAAAAAACAGCAAAACATGATTAGTGTAACAAAAAGAAAATGAAGCTCAAATAAGAGTTTTCTGGTAATTGACAAAAAATCCCTTTCCAGTCCAGGAGTTTTATCATTCAAGGAGAGGGAGGGACTGTTTAAAATGCCAATTTGAGTATGTCAGAACCCCAGAAATATTTTGTGATAATCTGGAACATATACATAGTATTTTGTTTTTGTGATAACACGACTTCCACCTGTGTAGCAGTTAAAACATCCAATGTCATTCTATTTTGTAAAGCTGCTTTACACATTTGTATTACCATAGCATTTTAATAAAGAAATGGCACTAAAGAAAGGGTCATTGAGGGCTGACCATGGACTAAGTAAGAGCTCCCATGTCCCAAGCATCCTCCAGTCTCAAAGAGGGAACAAGATGGATGCTAGGTGGTCGTACCAATGTCATACAAACCGTGCCCACCATTGTTTAAACTGGGGAGATTAGCTGGAGTAGTGATGGTTTTAGTAATGCGTCCATGAATCCAGGCATAACCTAGGGCGCAGCCACCTATCCATTGTGGAGGAAGCCAGGGCCATAGGTTAGTTCCACATATCCAGTGAGTTCCATTTGGAGCTAGCCATCTGATGCCGGGTCACCTTACCCCATCAGTAGCAAACCAGTCAGTAGCCCGGAGTACTATTATTTGGGAACATGTTTAAACCAACTGTTATTTGTATTTTCAGTAGGGGCATCTTACATCTGGTTGACTAGAATAAGCAAGATCAATAACCTCTGAAAAATTTTGCTCTATAAAGAAGTATAATGGACAGGTCCAGGCATAAGGGTAGATGGGTTTAAAGTCTGACAGGTTTCAAGTATTATTTTAGGGATATCTATAAGCATAGCCTGATATTTAATAAGTCAGCCTCCTATCATCTATTGGTGGCCTTTGGTCTCTAAGACATTTTGGACCTGATGTGAAGTCATTACAGTCAGGAACTGTCCCATAGTGAGATTTGAGGCTCCTTTTACCAGGAGCACTGTTGTATGCTTAGCTAAAGCCTTTGTTTGCAATTGTATCTCAATAGAGGAGGCTTTTAGGATAAATATGACTAAGGGGTGAAATCATTAAGAAGCCCTTTGAATGGTCCAGCCTTAACAATATCCTAGTTACAAAGGATCACTGGCAAGTGGGAGAATCCTTGTCTCAGGAGATAAGGGCATCCCTAAGTGCATCAACCAATCCAATCATAAAGGAAGTGGGGCCATCCGTTATCTCCACAGCCCGTAGTTAACCCTGAGACACTGGTGGGGAAATCTGGAGTGGGCGGTGCTAAGTCCAGGGGGTGCTCTTCTTGGTCCTTGACAGTGAAGAGAGAAGGGGCTATGGTGCAGGTGAGACACCTAGGAGACACACTCAGCATAAGTCATGCCATTTTTATAAAAGCGGGCATTTTGTAACACAGTCACGTTACTGCGCCCGTGTTACTACAACCTTAGCAGAGAAAACTGCAAAATACTTCAGATATAACAATCCCAGGAAATGGACCCCTTCCCTAGATATCTGCTTAACCCTGTATTTTGCTTCTGTACTGCACCTGGCAATTTTTAGGAACTGGCAACAGGATGTGGTTTATGCCTTTATAAGCTTACCCCTGAGCTCATTCGGGGCTATGAGATTTTGGAGTGCATGAGCCCCCTCGCAGCCGCCAGCTTTTTAATAAAGACTCCTCAATTTGGCCTACTAAATGTGGTGTCTATCTGTATGACTCACTGCTTTGGAGATGACGCAGGAGGCTCCGAAGATGGTCAATTTTGCACCAAAGCTCAGAGTCCAGATATAAAGACTCAAAGCCCCACATTCCGACACCAAATGATGGAGTTTTAGAATATAGGTGAGGTTCGATGAGGTGGAATCTGGAGCTGATGACCAAGAAAGAATTCTTGAAGCATCTTTGGTGCAAAATGGTGGTTTATTAAAACACGGGGAGGGGGGGCTGGTGCCTGGGTGGCTCAGTGGGTTAAAGCCTCTGCCTTGGGCTCAGGTCATGATCTCAGGGTCCTGGGATGGAGCCCCGCATCTGGCGCTCTGCTCAGTGGGGAGCCTGCTTCCCCCTCTCTCTCTGCCTGCCTCTCTGCCTACTTGTGATCCCTCTCTCTCTGTCAAATAAATAAATAAAATCTTTAAAAAAAACTGTTAAAAAAAAAAAAAGCACAGGGACAGGCCCGTGGGCAGAAAGCAGAAAGAGCTACTCTCACCTAGCTTCTAACAACAAAGTTGAAAAGGAGAAAGAAGTGGCCCGTATTCATACAGGCATTCACAGTCCCACATTATCCACAGGGCCATGGCCTTGCTCATGTGTATCACTGGCTGTTCTCAGCAATCCTGTGATGAAGCATTCTCAATCCCATTTTACAGAGGGTCTGGCAAGGGCTCAGAGGAGGCCATTACCTGTCTTCCCCCCGGGCCCAGCCTTTAGATGAAAGCAGCTCCAGGACCCCACTGAAGGAGAACCTACACTCGCCAAGGCAGGGCAAGACCCCGATGGCTTTACCTACAAGGCTGCCTGGGCACCAAGCCCCACAGCTGGAAAGAGGCAACTTGGATCTGGATGCCTTTGTCTCCCCATGCCCCAGGGAGATTCCGCCCCACCACGGCTACCCACACCCTCAGCTGAGACCCAAACACCTGAAGGCTGGACCCTGCAATCCCTACCAAGCACATCTGTCTCCATAAAAAGTCCTTAGGACTGGGGCGCCTGGGTGGCTCAGTGGGTTAAAGCCTCTGCCTTTGGCTCGGGTCATGATCTTGGGGTCCTGGGATCAAGCCCCGCATCTGGCCCTCTGCTCAGCCGGAAGCCTGCTTCCCCCTCTCTCTCTGCCTGCCTCTCTGCTTATTTGTGATATCTCTCTCTGTGTCAAATAAATAAATAAATAAAATCTCTAAAAAAAAAAGTCCTTAGGACTGCGATGATGACTTCTGGTTTCTATGGCAACCATGAAGCACAGGCTGCCTCTCCACACAGGAAATGCCTCCACATTAATTTTTCATGCCCTGGCCTTTCCCTAACAGCAAAATACCTTAGCTCTTCAGGCCACCACAGTAGGAAGCATGGTAATTAGAATCTCTAGACTGAGACCCATGCAATTGAGCAAACTCTGTTGATGTTGATGGCACAAAGAGTATCCCTGTCCCTGTCGTCCTCAGCAATTTTGATTAAGGGAAAGCAGGCAGCAACCTCTTTGATCTAGGCTGCAGCAACTTCTTTCCTTTTTTTTTTTTT
>JAPYYJ010000062.1:0-20439 GCA_028533885.1 Nasua narica
TTTGAGAAAAAGGAGATAATTTTATGGTCAGTGCCAGGTAATCAATAAAAACTCAATAAAATATGAAAAGAATCGCTATGTGGATACAAAACTAAAGGCTAGGAATAGAATTTTCATAAGTAGAAAATCAGTTTCACCATCTCTACTGAAATACCTTGAATAAATATTTTCAATGCTTATTTTAATGTGTGGCAGTTATAAGTTCAACACATCTCAGGATCTATGTATTGTCCTATGCGTGAGCTAGTGATGTTCATCTTTTCCCACTTGTTTCCTCTGTCCCACTTTCAAATACTCTCAACTTTCAATCTTGTAAATAATCTGTCCCCCCCAAAATAATAATATTCTGCACTGCTGTCATTAAATGCATGCATGTTTTATGTCCACATTTATAACTGTGAAGAAAATAAATATGAATTATTAAATATAAAATTATATTACACATATATGTACATATGGTATCATATATACTTCTAAACTATACTATCCTTCTAGCAATAAAAACGACATCTCTCATTGTAGGTAATGTGGAAATAAACAAGTTCAAAATATCCAATGCCAGGTTTCCAGATATTTATTTTATTAATTCATAAATATTCTCAATATGAGAAGATGTCATATACTCAAATATAAACAACTGCTTAATGGAAGTAAATAACATACTGAAGAAAATAATCAAAAGGCAGTAAAAGCCACAGTAGGGAATTCATTGGCCAATGGCCATTCAAATGGCCAATATAGGTATAAACCTTCTCATCAGTCCTTAATAGGCTGTCCATTTCAGAAAACAATCAATCGTACTAGAAATCCAGAGTTTTCCACCATTTCATTCTGATATTCTTCTCTTGGTTGCCAAAATTCAAATGTTATAAGCACACTAATTCTGCTGAAGACAAGTCTATTTCTGGGATAAAAATGTGGATTCCTTGTACAATTATAGAAGAGTGAAATTCTAAATCAAGCTTTCACACACTCAGTATCCTGCTGTTTGTGTATTTGCCTAATTACTTGAATCATTTTGCTTTTTATACTTTTTAAGCAATATTAATAAAAATGATTCACCTGTATCTTTAACGATTCTTCTCCTTGGCACCCTATTTACTTAATGAGTTCCCCTGGGCCAACAAAAAGACACAGGTAAAATAAGTCCAGTTCCATTTCTATGGCATACATGGAGAAGAACATTCTGTACTTTCTATTTTTCGAAACAACGTTTGCAGAAAAATATAGCAGTCCCTGAACCTAAGCAAATTATTATTTAGATTTTATAAATGTATAATCATAGGATTACAAAATATTGATTTTAAATGATTGCATCAATAGAAAGAAAAATGATTTAATAAATGTTTTATATTATATGAAAAGAGGCAAATGGAAAAGTACTAGTCAACCCAGGTATAAGTGAATTTGTATGTGAAGTGTGAGTGAGAGATGAAAAGCGAGAATGAGTTGTACTATAATAAGATGTTGTCAGCATTTTATACTATCAGGAATGAAGGATATTGTGAGTCAAAGAGATTTATAGTCCCTAAGAACCATGAAAAAGATAATCAACACACTTGTGTTGAGAGCACAATAGAAACCAAATATTTTGCTAACTCTATTTACCAGCTCTGAAATTGTGCAAATGTTTAAGCAAATCAGATGATAAAATTTGAGACTAAATCATCAAGAAGAATCAGGATGTAAGTAAATTTTTTATTCTTCAGTATACGTATCCTCGTTCTACTTAAATGTCTAAAAAAATCGTGTTTGTGTACATGTTTATAGATTTACAACCATTTCGATATTAAAAATTAAATAATTGGTTACTACCAAGAGACTATTAATAAAATCCTAAAGCAGGAACACAAAAATAGATCTTGGATTGTTCAATATTTTCTAATTTGAAATTGTATTCTGTTATAGAAACAAGATTATTTTGAAAATTCCCTATTGGAAAGAATGTCTACTTCCTAGTTAATATTATTTGACCACCTACTTGTTCATTTTCCATAACAGTATTGTAGAAAAAAAAAGAAAAGGATTATGCATTGTACAAATTAAACTATTTCTAGACAATTATTTAGTTTAGTAATAGAAGGTTACCCTCTTGTCCTTCTGCCTTTTTATCGGAAAAGGAAAAAATAAGATAAGAGAGTGATAGCATCGACCAAACCTTAACAAAGCAATTTTTTTTTCAGTTTCCTCCTTTATTCTTTTTCCCAAATATGTTTATTTTATTTTTTCAGTGTTACAAGATTAATTGTTCATGCACCACACCCAGTGCTCCATGCAATACATACCCTCCTCAATACCGACCACCAGGCTCACCCAACCCCCCAGCCTCTCCCCTCCAAAACCCTCAGTTTATTGCTCAGAGTCCACAGTCTCTCATGGTTCAATGCCCTCTCTGATTTCCCCATTCACCCTTCCCTTCCTTCTCACAATGCCCTCCATGTTTTTCCTTATGCTCCACATGTAAGTGAGACCATAAGATAATTGACTCTCTCCGATCAACTTATTTCACTCTGCATAATCCCTTCCAGTCCTATCCATGTTGATAAAAAATTTTCATGTTTTTATAAAAGGAGCTTAATATTTTAAAGAATAATTAGAATCTTAATTTTAAAAAGCATAGAATAAATAGCTTCTGCGTAATACGAGATATTGTTTTTTATCCAAGGCCCATGATAGTGTATTTTCAACAAAAGAAATCAATTATCATATGGTTTCACTCATATGTGAAACATATAGACTAGAGCAGAGGACCACAAGGGAAGGGAGGGAAAATTGAATGGGAAGAAATCAGAGAGGGAAACAAACTGAGGGTTACAGAGGGAAGGGGGGCCAAGGGATGGGATGACCAGGTGATGGATATTGAGGGCACATGTTGGGATGAGCAATTATACACAATTAGAGAATCATTGCACACTACAACAGAACCTTATGATGTATTATACGCTGGCTAACTGAACATAAAAAAAATAAAAATAAAAAATATAATATTTAATTTTTTTAAAAAAAGACATCAGTATTCAACTTCAAATAATATGTATTACTTGAATGTGAGGTCCAGTAGAAATTGGAGAAAGTTGCTGAAAGAAAACATTTTTTTGGATTCCATAGATTATCCATCACCATGGATATTTATAAGATTCTATACTCTAAACTCAATCCTGTTTTAACTTTTTTAAAAATATTTTATTTATTTATTTGTCAGAGAGAGAGTGAGAGAGTGAGTGACCACAAGCAGGGAGAGTGGCAGGAAGAGGAAGAGAGAGAAGCAGGCTTCCCACTGAGCAGGGAGCCCAACGAGGGACTCGATCCCAAGACACTGGATCATGACCCAAGCTGAAGGCAAAGGCTTAAAGGACTGAGCCATCCAGGTGTACCCTGTTTTAAATTTTTTATGTCCTATAGGGGAACATACATTTTCCGTTCTAAGGGAAGAAAGAAAGGATTGGCAATGAGAAACCATACAGTACCCACAGAATTCATTCTTCTAGGGCTATCAGATGACCCAGAGCTTCAGATTATGATTTTTCTCTTTTTAATTATCACATATATATTAAGTGTCACTGGTAATTTGACCATCATCACTCTCACATTAGTTGACTCCCATCTACAGACCCCTATGTATTTCTTCCTCAGGAACTTCTCTGTATTAGAAATATCCTTTACGACTGTCTGTATTCCTAGATTTATGAGCACAATTATCACCAGAGACAAGACAATTTCATACAATAATTGTACAGCTCAGTTATTTTTCTTAATCTTCATGGGAATAACTGAGTTTTATCTTCTAACTGCCATGTCCTATGACCGCTATGTAGCCATCTGTAAACCCTTGCATTATATAACCATCATGAACAAAAGAGTCTGTATTTTACTTGTCTTTTGTGCTTGGCTGACAGGATTCTTAAATATCTTCCCACCAGTTATTCTCTTTCTCC
Organism: Nasua narica; assembly: GCA_028533885.1. Classification (NCBI taxonomy): domain Eukaryota; kingdom Metazoa; phylum Chordata; class Mammalia; order Carnivora; family Procyonidae; genus Nasua; species Nasua narica. The sequence goes on from JAPYYJ010000062.1 coordinate 3,936, forward strand.
AGTTAGATTACTGTGGCTCCAATGTCATTGATCACTTTGCTTGTGATTATTTTCCCCTCTTGCAATTATCTTGCTCAGACACATGGCTCTTAGAAGTGATTGGTTTTTACTCTGCAATAGCGATTCTGCTTTTCACTTTGGCATTAATAATTCTGTCCTACATGTTCATCATTAGAACAATTCTGAAACTGCCCTCTGCCAGTCAGAGAAAAAAGGCATTTTCTACATGTTCCTCACACATGATTGTCATCTCTATCTCTTATGGAAGCTGCATATTCATGTATGCCAACCCTTCTGCAAAAGAAAAAGCATCATTGACCAAAGGAGTGGCTATTCTGAATACTTCTGTCGCTCCTATGATGAATCCATTTATATATACCCTGAGGAACCAACAAGTAAAGCAAGCCTTTAAGGATGCTATCCAAAAGGTTATCTTTTTCTCCAGTAAATGAAAGTATGAGAAGCATTAAAAGAATAAAGTTCTTGTAAATAATATTATTCACACTTTCTCAAAACTCTCTTACCTTTACTAGAGCTATGTATTTTGTCCTTTTTCTCCATTCCCATATTAAAGTTTCCCAATCATTAACCTCAATAAATTTGATGAACTGATTATTGTTTCTGTATTGTAATTGTTTCAGAATTTTCTGTAAATTCAAGTGTTTTTTTCAATGAAGTAATACATGTGGGTTAATGATTATGATTTTGAATGGTAGTGGTTTGCCTCGGAAGAGACATTAGGCATTTAGTTTGATGGAAAGAGTGTCAGGATTGATGTGGACTTCTGAATTTTTCATTCTTACCCAGGAATAGAAATGAATGTTACTAGAAAAATTCTGATTCTTTTTGTCATTTCTATGAAATCAAGTAAACACAGTCACCAGGGAACTGGGAATAAAATATAAATACGTACTTAAAATATTAAAAGATTAGAAACTCATACATATTAAAAATATTTATACTATTTATAATAATTATGATGCTGAGGAGGAAGAGAAGGAAAGTAGAAGGGGGTAGAAGATAACATAAAATATTTCAGCAATTTCTACATTCTAAAGCTACCATTTTCTTTGTATTGACTCATTTAATCTTGCCAACAACTTTATGGGGTACTATATAATTACTAATCTCTCTTAGGGTATTTTTCTTTAGGTAGATCAAATGCCTCCAAAAATTAAAAAATGGGCAGAGAAGAGACAATGTAAAATATACCAAATGTGTAAAATGGATGAAACTATGATAAACCACTGGAAGTTCACCTTTCTGGGGAAATGAACTTTATTTGTGGCACCTAGAACCATCATTAGGGTTTTGGGAAGTATGGATGAGAAATAACATCTACTGATAATAATCTACACGCAAAAAAAATTATGCTATAAAACCAATACTCATGTTCCTCATAAGAATATATATATATATATTTTAATGGTAGCACTAGGGTTTATTGAAGTGTGACTTAGTACAGGTGCTGGGGCTTGACTGTGATGCTTTTGATGTATAAAGCCCAGACTTCCTGCCAATTTGTCTTGAGCAACAACACCTGGAAATTGACAGCTAAGTGGATGTTGCATACAAGCTCGTCTTCTGCCATCTTCATGTGGCCAACAGCCACCGCCAGACATAGCACCTTCTTCATCTGGAATTGGACCGTGGACTTCACTTCATCCAATTTGGCCCCCATGTTCTCATTGTGGGTCAGCATGGAAGGGAACTTGCCAGCTTTATTCAGGCCTGGGCCCAAAACTTGTGGAATCTGCTTGATCAGAGATTCTGAAGCCAAAAAGGCATCACACTCCTTGGCCATCTTCTTGACTCATTTTTTATTCTTGTTGAGTTTCTTCAGTGTCTCAGTGTCCATGTGGGGAATATCCACAATCTTGGGTTCATCACAGTGCTGCTGGTCCCCCAAAACTTGGGGCAGGGAGTGAACTTAAGCATCGCAGTATCTGAGAGGCATTTGTCCTTCTGAGGTTTGTAGTTCTTCAAGCTGATCTAAAGCTCCACTGGCTCCAAAAACTTCTGACATTGGCCAGAACCCCAGACCCCCCTCCCCGACTGGTACAGGGTGTCACTTGGAGACTTTGCTGCTCAAGGTGCCTCATGACACAATACCCAAATGAAAGAGCAACATTATATCTTTTAAATTCTATTCAATATCTTACCTACCCCTACTAAGATATTAACAATTCCTTTAAGTGGGTATGCTTTTCTTCTCCTCTTTCCTCTCCTCTTTTCTCCTCCTCTTCTTCTCCTCATTCTCTTAAAGAATGAGACAGATATTCACAGGTAACAAATAATGTATATATGGCCAATATGCATCTGAACAGTGATTCAGATCAAAGTTGTGTCCCTCAAAGAAGCCATTGTACCAATTACTGGGGGAGGTCAGAAATCTTGCAACATAAACATATACAAGGAAATCTTAGAATTTCAGGATAGGATGCTATTTCTTCCACAAAAGCACTGTCTTTCACAAGTGTACTGAATAAGCTCATCTAAAATGCCAGTCTTGGGTTATGGGGATTTCCCTCTGAAATAACATATCTTAGAAAATTAAAACTTCAGAAGGCAACTAATCATTTGGAATTAAACTTAAATCCCTAAACTTAAATGCAGAAAATTACTTTCACTAAAGAAACTCAGAAGAATCCTGAAGTCTTCCACTGGTAATCTCAGATATAACATATACCTGTATGATAATGTCATCTCTCATTGGCAAGAGTCTCTGTCATTTTTGGATGGAGCACTGAGTTATCCAAACAACAACAACTGCAGCCATAACCATAGAATATGGGATTGACAGTTGATCTCTCACTGGTGGATAATACATACTCATTCTCCATCAGTCTGATTTGAGTCACAGTAAGCCTTTGTATACTTAAAAAATCAGATCTCTTTGGTATTCACCACTCTCTCTGATGGTAGATCTCCAATGCTTAAGTCCTCGAATTCACATTGCCCTTTTTGCTCCATCTATAAAATTGGGTGTCTATTGCCATAATGTAGTCATATAGGATCACATGAGCCTCATGGTACAGTATGCTTATCAATATGATTAGAAGTTTTTACCATATACTGGAATATCATCTTTCTTGATGCTAGATCTTAACAGACTATGACTATTTTGCTAGCAAAGGGAATACTTTGTTCATTATTGCCTACCAAAGGATTTACTATAGTGCCATCATTTACTAAAATATTGGATAAATTAATATGGAGGTCTCAAAAAGCCTATTCCTATCTAAACTATTGATATCTCCTGCCTGAAATTATTATTGCTTTCCTCTGATATCTTGTTTGAATAATTTTCTATGACTGGGTTTTCCAGGATGCCTTGTTTTTCAGAACCATGGACAGAAATTGTTATAACTCTTCAACAAGAGCAGCACCTTTCAAACTCCTTACTCAACAGATAGAAACTCTCTTTTCTTTTTAGGTCTACCTGCCAGGATCTCCACTATGAACACATATAGGGCAAAATTCTATCTTTTAATCATTAAGGTACCAGATGGAACCCTATGATTAGACTCTCATGGGTATCACACTTCTAATGTTTTCTTAACTTGAGATGTTTTCATATCGACGATAGTGAAAAATCACAATGGTACTCAAAAATAACATTTTTTAAGAATACCATTTACTTAGCACATATCAATGGCTTCCTTGACACGGATCCCTTCAGATCTCAGTAGCCACTCATATGCTTCATCATTCACTCTATATAATCCCCAGAAACACAATTCCATGTGTGTGACCTCGGACAATTAGTTAAACTCTCAATGTGTCAGCTCCCTGATCAAAAATTAAGAATAATGGGAATTTCCTCAGAGGGTAGTTGTAAATATTTATTTAGACAAGGCTTATAAACATGCCTGGTACCTCCCAGGGCTTAATAATTTAAAAATATTACTATTATCTTAAATAATGTCAGTTTTAATTAAATGTCATACAGCCAGCCACATGCAATTTACTCAAAAATAATTTGGCTTTATGCATCACAACAGTGTCTATAGGACAAATGTCCTTGTAGAGTACATTATGTGGTACTCCTTCATCTGTAAATTGGGGATGACAATAATGTTTACTTGAGTTATTGATGTGAGTAATTTAGACTACTCTTTTGCATGTCATTACTCTACTAGTGACTTTTTATGAACTTATACATTCTGCATCCTCCAAATTCCATCACATATGTCTATCTATATGCAAGGGCTGCAAAGGCTACATTTTCAGTTGTCCTTGAAGTTAGGATTCTAAATGTAATTTTAGTTCTGCCAATCACATACATTCACAAAAGATACAAACTTTAAACAATGTTATAGTTAAGCATCTACAGTGCTAGTGTGGATCATAGCAGTTTCAAATGACCCTGAATTTTGTAGCAATAGCACTAGATTCCTGAGGAAGAGTTCTCATGGAGACCTAATTTTGTGAAATTGCTCTGAGGTCATTCCAGGAAGCTCATCCTAAAATCTGCCTTCAGGGTGGCTCAGTCAGTTAAGCATCTGCTTTTGGCTCAGTCATGATCCAAGGGTCCTGGGATGGAGCTCCATATAGGGTTCCCTGCTCAGCGGGTCCCCTCCCACTTTTGTACTGTCTCTTACCACACTCAATAAACCTTGCTTTGCTGCCCACCACTCTGGTCTATCTCTTCATTCTTCAAAGTGGTGTGACCATGAACCATGGCACCAAAGGAGAAAAAAAATCCTGTAACACTTGGTTGTGTCTTGTTTGCTATATAACTTTGTATTGTGCTTTGCTTTGTGTGACTTGTATGAAGCCAAGTTAAATGTGTACTGAAATGTCATTGAATTTGTAATCCTAAGCCTGCTCTAACCTTGCTTTATGACCAAATAAAGCTGGCATTGTGGGAAATACAACTCATGTAAATGCCCTTATACTGTGATTGATATAAAAGCAGATTCTGCTAAAAAATATTGAAAGCATATAAATTGCTATGCTCACTGAAGGTATATTATTTAAAATTGTTGTTAGCAGTATTTCACTTAGGTACTGTACTGTTTAGCATATGAAATGCATTTGAAAATGCATTCTCACATGGAATATAGACAAGACCTTATTTGGAAAGAGGGTCTTTGTAGAGATAACTGAAAGAGAGCAGACTATACTACCCCAAAATATGACTCTTTGGCATGGGATTATCTTGATCTTTCTTTCTTTCTTCATTTCTTTCTTTCTTTTTAAAAACAGCAAAGGTAAAGAACTGAAAATGAGGTTACTTTTTTCCAAGATATTTGCATTTACAAGAGAAATCTCCATTAAAAGGGTGTCTCTGCACCTCTCTGTACTAGAAGGTGGAACATGATCCTATCTGTAGGAATTCTTATCAAAGGAGAAGGCAATGATTTAAATCTGTATAATAACCATACCCTCATTCACTATCCTTTGCCTGATAACTTCCCACAACTGGCTCACTCCCCACCCCAGACATCTTTTGTCTTTAGCTGAAGATGTTAAAGTAGTGTTCTTGGGCCATTTCAAAGAGGTATTCAGTTTTCTTAAATCTCACCCATGTATACAGGAAATATACATGTTATTAAACTTCTGTTTTTCTCCAGTTAATCTGTCTTTTCTTACAGCATTGTCTCAGTCAAGAATCTAGAAGAGTAAAGGGAAAATTATCCTTCCACCCATATATAGTCAGGTGAAGATGAGGTCATATACATTAAAGTGATTTTCCAGGTCTCTGGATGTAATAAGTTTTCCCATAATGTATAATTTTAAATAATATTTTGGCCCACACATAAACCTCATACAAATATTATTATGACAATGTTTGTATTGAAACATGAGCATATTTATGACACATTTTTCAAGTTCTTGACTTTTATCATGAATAGATTAATATACTTGGATTTAAAATAGCTGCTCTGCTTTGTCAGTCTCCTTCTTCAATGTGCACTCTGTATTCCTTAGTCATATACCTTGAATAATTTCATCTCTCCTAAAGGAACAGTAAAAATATTTTCAATTTTTCTTCAGAGAGTCTCTAACAATTTAAGATTATGAAATAATCCCAATTTCCACTTAATTTGAACTATTTATATGATTTATGGAACTCCAGGATTAAGTAGTGAAAGAGAACTTCAGCTACCTCCATTGTGACCTTAAACTTTCTAATTAATTAAATTCTTCTTTCCAGTTTATCGCTTCACTCAGGCAAAGACCCTGAGGGCAAAGCATCTCCTGATGGGAACTGAAACTAACCTCTCAAGCAGTAAGAACTGCCCAGTCAACAAGACTCCACAAGAGTGACTCCAAAACAATGATCAATTTCAATTTACTGCCTGCCTGCCCCTACCAACTCACATTTCCCACACCTCCCTTGTATAAGCCTGGGAGGACTTTTGGCACTTTGGACACAGTCTTTCAGATGCCACTCCACTGTGATCCTGGTGTTAATGTCACTGAAATAAATTCCTTTCTTATTTCACCACCATGCGTTTCTTTGCCTTCGCAGTTTGTCAGCAGTGAGTGGCCAAACCTGGTCTCTTTGGAACCCCAGAGCAAGGGGCACTTACTCCACTGCACCCTGGCTACAGTAGAAACTAAATATAAGTCTTAAATAATGAATAAAAATTGAATACTATAGATGTTATTTCTGATTATGGCAATGAATAAGAGGATGATGTGTGGGATGGAGGGTATGTTGTTTGTATTGGATACAAGAAAAGGAATCTGAGATTTCTAAAATAATGTAGAATTCTCACCCTTTGCTTTAAGAAGAGAAAATTATGCATACAGCTGTCATTAGCATCTTTGTATTCTCAGAACCGAAGTTTGAGCCCAACACATAATAAACATCTAAACAGTAATTATTGAAGGAATAAATAGTAATGATTTTAATCATGGTCAGGTGTTCTATGTTGCCATTCAGTGGGAAGATATAAAACCTTAAAGGCAAGCCTGACCTCTCTTATGGTGTAGAATGATAGAGTCCTTAGACCTAATCTAAATCATCACAATGAATTTTTAATATTTCCCCTAAGATTAGAAAAAAAATCACTTGTTCACAACTTAATCTGTCACTATTGAAAAATTGTTACTCTGTGTTAACCAACTGTTAAATTTCTTCTCCTTGTGCAGTTATGGACCATTATAAAAATTTAAATCCTTCTATATATTTTTCTGCTCTGATTTCAGGCCTTTATCACTGAAATATTCTATCTAAATTATGTACTAATTTGGACTACAGGTTAATGCTGGTGTCTTGAGAACATAAAACTCCATGGTACCTTTTGTTTATTCATTCAACTAATCCCCCTGAGTCCATTGTAAAGAAAGCAGATAAAATTATGGCTAGCCTGAATAATTAACATCACTAAGATCATATCATCTTGCCCACCAAGCTTGGAATGACCTTGTATTAACCAATTTTAACTATAAGTTGTTTCATTGTAAGTGTTAAAATAATACTTCTTTAAGTGGCAAGACATAGGATAACTTGGGACCTTAGACACTTTGTAAAAGTTGTGTTAAGGTATAGAAATGAGTTTATCTATCCCCTTTGTGTGAAATTGTAGAGAAGCTCCTGGAATTATTATTTTCAATATTTCAAGTATTTGTTTATAAATATAAGATGGCAGAGGAGAAACAGATTGCAAAGATTTTTGAAAAATCTCAAAGCACTTATGTTTAAACAAATTAAAGAAGCCATTAGAAGTGACATTGTCTAAACCAGTCATATTTACCATACAATATGTCTTTAATAGTTTCTTTCAGGAATATATTTTTGCTTCAACAGGGTAAAATTTATGCTTTATACAAGTAAACTCAATTATGCGCAATGGTATAGGTAAACAAAATTAAGCCACACAATTTATATGAAATATACAAATGAAGACATTTTAAAAACTGCTACAATTTAATAAGAGTTTCATGCAACCTTTTGTTCATTATAACATAAATATTTGGTGACTTAATAGGACCACATGATGGTTTTGTGTTCTTATCTAAATATCTTTTAATGATTACTTTAATATAGTCAATATCAGGACACCATGTAATCTATTTTTGTACAAAACTTAAAACAATTTGTTTCATGTGTCTTAACACTGAGCATATCTACTTTATGTTTCAGTTCTGCCCAATATGAATTTTATATAGTGAAGGTTAGCATCCATCATGTAAAAGCAGCAGCCAAAAAAATGTATATCTTACGGCCCCAAAGAGGACAAACGATGGAAAGTAGGAATAATTCTCTCCCAGAAATTTTGTAAAGAATTTTAGCAAGTACATTAACATATTAAATTAATTGGCTAATTGTGAGTAAATATTATTCCTTCTGATACTCTGAAATCTCTGAAGGATATAGAGAACAAATGAGACATTACAGATCTGGACAGGTGTCTGGACAGTTAAGCATTTCTTAAAATGATCTTAGCTGACAGTACCAGTCCCAGAGTGGAAAGACTCTTTCCCAAAGAACAAGTGCAGGTCCTGCCACACCAGGTCCCAGAAATTTGGAATTTTAAAAGGCAGCAGACCTGGCTCATGTATAGGCCAAGAAGCACTGTGCTGCTCCAGGCAGGCAAGTGGCCCAGAGACAGTGTCAATTCAGCAAACTGAAAAATGCCTCTGATGCAACAGGAAGAAATTTTTGCTCCTCTGAAAGTGCTTCCCTGGGATAACCAAGCAGGGACTCTCTTCTCCAGGGAAAAAGAGAGGGCTGGTGCCATTTTCCTCCCATGCCCCTCAGCATAAACCAACTTCAGTAGGCAGCACAGTACCAACACTGGAAACCTAACCTGCTTAAGTCAAGTCCTGCCCTGCTTCGATCTGCTGCTACTGCTTTTCTAGGGCAAGTGTGCCTTAGGACCAGGTTAGTTGGCCCCCAGACCAGCAAAAGTCCCCCACACACCATATCGACTAACCATAGAGTTCCACAAAGCTTCAGCTCTAGTGGAAATAGCCTCAGGTCTCTTTTAGCAAGCCAACCAGAACACACTTAGTTAAAACTCAACCACACTCTAGCCAAGGTCCAGACACTCCCCACTGAAGGCAAGGAGAAACACTGCAGAGGACTGACCTGAGGAAAAGAGCTGCCATAACACAGGAGCAGAGTGCACACAGCACACACCAGAGACACATCCTGAAGCACTGGACATGGGGTTATATGACCTCTTCTTCATAAATCTATTATTATCAGGAGCAGGAAACAAAATAAGCTTTCCTAAAACACAGAAGAAGACAGAGACCTAGACAAAAAGCCAAGATGGAGGAATTCATCCCAAAAGAAAGAACAAGAAAAGGTCATGGCCAGGGATCAAGTTGAAACAGATATAAGTAATATGGGTGATCCAGACTTTAAAGCAACAATCATAAGGATACTAGTAGTGCTTGAGAAAAGCATGGAAGACTCCGGGAAGGCCCCTACCACAGAGATAGAAGAGCTAAAAATTAGTCAGGCTTAAATGAAAAATGAAATAACTGAGATGCAAAACCGACTGGATGTGATGACTGCAAGACGGAAGAAGAAGAGAAATGAATAACTGATACAGAAGAATCAGAGAAATGAATAACTGATACAGAATTATGGAAAATAATAAAGCTGCACAAAAGAGGGAAAGAAAAATTTAGATGACAAAAGTAGACTTAAAAAAACTCAGATATGATCAAAGGTCATATGATACATATGATACATTTGTAGCATAACAGTACCAGAAGAAGAAAAGAGGGAAAAGGGGGCAGAAGGCTTATTTGAGGAAATTATAGCTGAAATTTTCCCTAATCTGGGAGAAGAAACATACATCCAAATTCAAGAGGCACAGAGAACTGCCAAAAATCAACTAAAGCAGGCCAACACCAAGACACACTGCAGTCAAATAAAGATAGAGATAAAGAAAAAATCCTGAAAGCAGTAAAACAAAAGAAGTCCCTAACTTATAAAGACCAATAAGGTTAGCAGCAGATCTCTCCACAGAAACTCGGCAGGCAAGAAGAAAGTGGAATGTATATTCAAAGTGCCAAATGGGGAAAATCTGCAGCCAAGAATATTCAATCCAGCAAAGCTATCATTCAGAATAGAAGGAGAGTTAAAGAGTTTCCCAGACAAATATAAATTAAAGAAGTTCATGACCACTAAACTAGCTCTGAAATAAATATTAAGGGGGACTCTTTGACTGGAAAAGAAAGACCAAAAGTGACAAAAACTAAAAAGAAACTGAGAAAACCTCCAGAAACAATGACTTTACAGGTAATAAAATGGCATTAAATTCATATCTATCATTACTCTGAATGTAAATGGACTAAATGCTCCAATCAAAAAATTTAGGATGTTGAATGAATTAAAAAAAGTCTATATGCTGCCTATAAGAGACTCATTTGACACCTAAGGACACATGCAGATTGAAAGTGAGGGGATGGAAGAAACATTTATCATGCAAACAGATGTCAAAAGAAAGCCAGAGTAACCATCCTGATAGCAGATAAAATAGCCATACTTACATCAGATAAATCAAAGACTGTAACAAGACACAAAGAAGGGCACTATATCATAATAAAGGTGTCTATCCCATAAGATCAAACAATTATAAATATTTATGCCCCCAACTTGGGAGCATAAAAATCTAACCTAAATCTGAAAATCTAAATCTAAACCTAACCTAATCTAAATCTAATCTAACCTAATCTAAATCTAACCTAAATCTAGTGTATGGCTTTATTCTAGTCTCCCACCTGATCACATTCTCTCCTTTTCTTTTTTTTTTTTTAATTTTTTTATTTCTTTTTTCAACAAATTTATCAATTCCTGTTTAAAGATCGTTTTTAAATTTGCATCTTTGCAGTCATATTCTTCATGAAGAACAGTGAAAGGCAATTCCAATAAAATAATTCTTCCAGTCACTCAGTGGAGTCAACTGAGGAGATTTTGTTTCATTCGGGCAGAGAGTTTTCACATGATCTTCAGTTAGTTAGTCAAGAATGAATAAGTACTGCCAGAAATGTATTTCAGTGTTACTATGAAGCTGAGCTAGATATTGCCCATAACATTAATTAAATTCTTTTTCTTTCCTCTAATATATTAAGATGAACGTGAACAACTTATTTGGACAATTCAATAAAGGAAAAAGAAACAGGGTAACATGATCAATAGAGCAAATTTCTTTGGAGATACTCTGTGAATATATTTTTCTAATGACTTTTAATGGGCTTTAACTAAAGATAAGTGAATAAATACATAAGATTAAACAAACAGACTATCAAAATTAATGCATTACTAAGGGAGACTTCAATCCAGCACAACAGAAAGAATCATTTTAGTTTTTTTTAATTTTAAAAGCCATTACACTGAACTGGAATAAAGATAATGAAATACATATTTAGTTGGTGAGATAATCACATGAAGCAGAATTATTCCAAGGGATCTTAAGTGCTGTGATTGAACTGTATGTCCAAGTAGGATTTAATCTAAGTGCAAAAAGAATAGCTTAAAAAATCTTAAATTGTTCCTGGGTAGGAATAATATCGTAGATGGTAGTGCTGTCATCGTTATTCTAATGCTGCTCTATGTGCAGTGTGAGGAAAAGAAGCAAATAAAGATTAATGCGATATTACAATCTTCTATAATTCTATTCATAGCCGGGGCTCTCATCATGAGATAAAGAAAATATAAAAGGTGCCTAGGTTGTTCAGTTGGTTAAGCATCTGCCTTCGGCTCAGGTCATGATCCCAGAGTCCTGGGATTGAGCTCTGCACCCAGCCCTGCAGTTCTCTTGCTCAGCAGGAGACTACTTCTCCTTCTCCCTCTGCCCTTAACTCTGCCACATTCATGTCTTCTCTTTCTCAAACAAATAAAATCTTTAAATATATATGTATCGTATACATATTATATGTATATAATATATATATGTATATGTATAAAAGGTAAAAGGAGTTTCATAAAAATTTTGTAGTCCTAAATTTGAATGATAGATTGAAATTTCACTCATAGGCATTTTACTTTAAAAAAATATGTATGGGGTGCCTCGGTGGCTCAGGGGCTTAAGTGGCTGCCTTTAGCTCAGGTCATGATGCCAGGGTCCTGGCATTGAGCCCCACCTAGGGCTCCTCGCTCAGTGAGCAGTCTGCTTCTCCCTCTCCCTCTGTTCCTCCTGCCCCCACCTCCCACTCCTGCTTTTCTCACTTGTGCTCTTTCTCTCCCAAATGAATAAATAAAATCTTAAAAAAAAAATACTGTTTGCTGGCCCTATCCACTGAACATACCTAGAAAGGATGATCAAACCATAGTAATTTTCACAGCTAGTACCCAGTTTCTTAGCCTGATTCACCATTTCCTAATTAATGTAAGGAGGCCTCTTTGGAGAAATGACTCAGTCCAGTTCTAATACAGAAAAGTGTAGTATGAGCCTGGGAAAACTTGTCTTACAAGATGGGAAGGAAACAAAGAGGAAAAGTGTACTGCCCAAAAGAGAAGGGTCCCCCCCTAACTAAAGCACTCCAAAGAGAGAGTGATGCCAATTTCAATCTCCCTTGAAATACGTATGTCAATCACTAATGTGACCTACAGCAAATACAAAACTTATAGAGCCATGTATTCCTAAGGATACCAACAAAAAGATACTAGAGAACCAACTCTGACTACTGAATAGAAATGAAGTAGGTATTCACCTGGGCTTTTTTGTATAAACTTTAACAATGAATAAGCAAATGGTAAATGACAGATTAAGAACATAACCATTTCACAGCACATAATGAGTTAAGGAACCAGCCATTGTTCAACAGTAGCTGCTAAGAATAAAAAGAAAAGACAACTAAACATGTATCTCCTGATGAAAGTTGCAAAAAAATATACCCCAAACCGAAAGTTTTGCCAAAAAATGTCCCCAAACATAAACCTGGATTAAGTCTCTAAATCTAAATAGCAATTACAGGAAATCCTGGGAATGAGAATCCGGTCAAGTGAGCATTGATGCACGTGTGCCCTCCATGAATATAAGAGAGTTTCTTGTTGCCTATTAATTGGGCTTTTATGGTAAAACATGACACCATTTCATTCTTATAACAGAACTGATCTACAAGATTACCATATTATATACTTAAAGTTACTGAGAGAGTAAATCTTAAATGTTCTCTCCACAAAAAGAAAAGGTAAATATACAATGATAGACGTGCTAACTAACCTTACCATGGTAATCATTTCACAATACACAAGTGTCTAAAATCAACACATTATTCCGTGCAAACTTACACAATGTTATAGGTCAATTGCATCTCAATAAAGCTGAAAAAAATGTAAGTGAAGTGGAAAGGGTATCACTTCCTATGATATAAAGCCACATCCCTCAGCATGCTCCTTTACTGACCGCTCCTTTAAGTAGGTTAAATAAACACAGTATGCAGTCATAAATTTGAGTTATGCCTACTTTTTCCTTCCATTTTTCACCATACTCTGTTCTAATTCCCCTCTTCTAGAAGTAATTTATTTCCAAATTGCATCCTAGCTGTGATTTAGTTCTGAATTGGTGACTGTACTATTATTTGATTATATAAATTCATTATTGTGTATTTTATGTTAAATGTACATTTTGTTATTTTATTTAGATACATAACACTTGTTTAATATTAAGTAGTTATTATGTCATATCCATTTATAGGAGTGATGATAATCCTTACTCCATCTTTGGCCCGCCATTTCAAGAGCAATGAACTCCCTTAGGCTGTAATCCAGGCCCCCTGAAGGTTAATGTATGCCCTGACCAGAATGCAGGAAGGCTCATTCTGAGCTTCCCTAAATTAGCACACAAGAAGGCACCACTTGAGATAAAGGCCAAGATGAAAATTAAGATGGTCAAATTGACTCTGCAATTAAATAGTGCTATTTGTAATGAGGATTAAATTGGTTAACCAATGTGATAATGTTTTTTTTAAATGTGAGTATGATATGAGTACAATAGTTACTATTTGACTTAGACTTATGAAATAGCCTTGCTTCTTGATGCCTCAACATTAATAAAGCCTAAGGATAAACAACAGCAAAAAGGGTATATGTCGAAAACTTTATATTTCAAGAAGATTGAATATAAATTAGATTATGAGTTTTATTTTTGTAAGAAAGATTTCACAACTGTTTTTGCTACTCATGAAATATTAAGTACTTGTGATTCATGGAAGTAATTATTTTGTAGAACTCAACATTATAGGTCTTCTGTGAGATACAAAGATGAACACAACCATTCTCAAGGGAGATTCACTATAGAGTAGAGTTAAAAAGCTACTGAGAAATGCACGGATAGCTTCCAGAAATCCCTCATGGTCTGTAAATACACAGTCTGGCCTGGACTTGGTCTTGTTCCCAGGAGATCAATGAACAAGTTCCTTTAGAGGTCAAAACCAGTAGCTTGGAAAATTTGACCTATAAGTCCAAGCGAAGGGAAACCAATCTAGTTTAAGAATACACCAATGATGTTATATCCCTCTCAGTCCTCTCTTTAAATAGTGCTTTCCAAAGTTTTTAGATCAACATTACTGAAGAGGACTATCGTATTATTTCCACATTTTTTAAGGTTTCTGACATTGCATTTTTATTACCTGAATTATTTTCTTTGAGCCATCATAAAATAGAGACAAAGAAAATCCAATTTGATTAGAGTGAACTTTGTTGGAGTTTGGCAGAGAAGCAATGACTTGCATGCTATTCTTCACGCACAAATCTGACAACCTAAAACAAAAGGGAGGCCTGTCATAAATTTATCACAATCTACAGCACTCGATATGCAGCACATATGGGAAATAGCTGAATAGGTTAGTAGAAATGGCAGAGGTTTTCCTAGATGCTTCTGGAATAACCTTATGGATCCATGTTCTCATGTAAAAGATAAGGGTGACGCAGAATTACAAGAGAATCAAGCATTTTTCATAAAACTAATAAGAAAGAAGGTTCAGACAGAAAATCTGGGTGATAGCGCTGCTATGATCTGAGGCAAGTACTTACTTTCTCAAATTGTGCTTCAGTGTAAAATGAAAAAATAGATAAATATTGCATGTCCTGTTGAGCTCAGATATAAAAATGTTTCTATATATACATTTCTAGCAAATCACAGAAGATGTCGAACATTAACGACTTCAATGGACTTATAAGACAAACCAAGAAGTAAGTGAGTATGTTCTCTGTTAAATAAAATATTTAAGTTATATATTCAATCATATGGTAAATACATATATATTATTTTAAAATATATAGACTGTTCTCATATAATATGGATAACTAAACCCAAAACTATTAATATAAAAATAAAATTACTAATTAATTTAAATAATTTATAATTATAACTTGCTTTGTTTGCTAAGAAAATTATTAATTTATTTCTCATATCATAAAACCTATAACTATATTGGTTGTAAATTTAGCCTTCTAAATTTCATTTTTATCTTGTGATGGAATTAAGACCATACATTTCTGTTTTTTAGGTGGGGGTATCCATTAATAAATATGTTACAGAAAAGAAAGAAAAATTTCTCTTAATATTTCAACCAAATGCAATGATATGCATAAATTGGAAAAAGGAAGAAATACTTATTTACCATCTTTCAATGATGTGAGTTATTGTATAGAGTCACATATCTCCCCGGCTACATTTCAAATAAGAAAACTAATAAAGCAGAACTCACAAATATGTATTACAACCAAATGCAAACAAGAGGATCAAAAGAAAATAAGATTCACAAGGACTATAGAATGTATTTTACAATAGTATCAATGATGGTGATATTGATCATCATGAATTATACCTTTCATCTCCTCCCTTTAATTCTCTCACCACCTAAATACCTTTAAAAGAAGAAAAGGACAAAGAGAGAGAAATGAACCACACAGTGATCACAGAGTTTGTCTTGCTAGGCCTTTCTGATAATCCTGACCTTCAGATTGTGATTTTTCTCTTCTTATTTATCACATACTTATTAAGTGTCACTGGAAACCTGACTATCATCACCCTAACCTTGGTGGACCCTCATCTACAGACGCCAATGTATTTCTTCCTCCGAAACTTCTCCTTCTTAGAAATCTTATTTACAACTGTGTGTATTCCTAGATTTCTGGGGGCAATTATCACCAGGGATAAGACTATTTCCTATAACAATTGTGCAGCCCAACTTTTTTTCTTTATTTTCATGGGGGTGACAGAATTTTACATTCTAACTGCCATGTCTTATGACCGCTACGTTGCCATCTGCAAGCCCCTTCGTTACACCACCATCATGAACAGGAAACTCTGCACCCTTCTTGTGCTCTGTGCATGGCTGGGCGGGTTCCTGACCATTTTCCCACCCCTCATGCTTCTGCTTCAGCTGGATTACTGTGCTTCCAATGTCATCGATCACTTTGCCTGTGACTATTTTCCCCTTCTACAACTGTCGTGTTCAGATACGTGGCTCCTAGAAGTCATTGGTTTTTACTTTGCTTTGGTTGCTTTGCTATTCACTTTGGCACTGGTGATTTTATCTTATATGTATATTATCAGAACCATTTTGAGAATCCCATCTG